>PITA01009819.1:0-75339 GCA_004023965.1 Spilogale gracilis
CAGGCAGAGAGAGAGGAGGAAGCAGGCTCCCCGCTGAGCAGACAGCCCGATGTGGGCCTCGATCCCAGGACCCTGAGATCATGACCTGAGCCGAAGGCAGAGGTTTTAACCCACTGAGCCACCCAGGCGCCCAAATCTTTTTTTTTTTTTTTTTTAAAGATTTTATTTATTTATTTGACAGAGAGAAACATAGCTAGAGAGGGAACAGAAGAGGGGGAGTGAGAGAGGGAGAAGCAGGCTTTCCACCGAGCAGGGAGCCCAGTGTGGAGCTTGATCCCAGGACTCCAGGATCATGACCTGAGCCGAAGGTAGTCCCTTAACCAACTGAGCGACCCAGGCGTCCCGTATCCCATTTTCTGCATCAGAAAAGCAACTTCATGGGGCGCCTGGGTGGCTCAGTTGGTTAAGCAACTGCCTTCGGCTCAGGTCATGATCCTGGAGACCCGGGATCGAGTCCCACATCGGGCTCCCTGCTCGGCAGGAAGCCTGCTTCTCCCTCTCTCACTCCCCCTGCTTGTGTTCCCTCTCTGGCTGCGTTTCTCTCTGTCAAATAAACAAAATCTTAAAAAAAAAAAAGAAAAGCAAGTTCAATAGATGTTCCAGTGGTCATGTGGGTAGATGATGACAGTAGTGGTGACATAAGAGTGGCATCTTTCCATCTGAAGGATAGAGATCCTCAGGCCTTCTCTCTATCCTGGGTCTACATCCTAAGCCATGGGACCCTCCTTTCCTCTGGTGAGCCTTTCTGGACTTCACAATGTATGCAAGAGTTTCCATCCCATAATTAATTTAAATAGTGAACACGTCAAAACAATGGATTGATAAATTTATGACTAAATGTATCTATATATGAGTCTTATATAAGGAGAAGGCATTTATAGAATGCCCACACAGGTGACATTCTAGATTCTGCAAAATGCTAATTATCATCCTTCCCTCCGGCCCCCCTTCTTCTAAATCAAGGGCAGTTTTAAGTCCTTCATCCTTTTTATTAGCTTGACTCATTTTAGAAGTCTCTGGGATTCATGATGAATGATCACCACCTTGGGTCTTAATCAGAAGTCCAAACACATACTCAACAGTAAGTACCTCCTTGCAATTTCTCAAACACCAAGTAAAACCTTGTGTCATCTTCAAAGAACTCAATCAGCTCCAAAATGTTCCTTAAATAGGAAAAAATAGGAGGAAAGGGAAAAAGAGGGAAATGGCATTATATATTAAAGCCCACTTACAAATATACAATGCAAAAACTATACAATGCCCCTTAGCAGGGCAGAAACCAACCTGAAATCAGAATGCTTATTAAAGACCCATGTCTGAAAGTAGCCAATGGTGTTAGCAAGACTCAGGTCACCTTATCTTTCCATAATGTTCAGTCTCTGGTGCTTTCACCAAGTCTGTGCTGTCAAACCCCAACCCTAAAACCCACTAGGTAGAGTTATAAAAAAAAAGTCCCGGTCACATTAAACTGAATAAAATCTGCAGCCGACTGGAAGCAATTGCAGCTAATAACACTGAATAGTAGGTGTGTGTCCTGGAGGCAAGCAGCAAATAATTACTTGCCCTCCCTCTTGCCCATAAATCACGGGGCAGTATTTACATTGCCTGGAGAAAATGGAAACATCTGTCAAATAGACTTGGGGCCTAACGTGGGCACTGCTAGACCCTAACTGCTAAGCGCTGCTTAATGAAACGGCCGCGTTCCCGGCCGCTGTAGCACTTGTGGCCTTCCCCGGTGAGCACTCTCTGCCTGAGCATTACCAACAAGGTCGTCTTGTAACTCAGGAGGGAAGCCACCGGCCTGGATATCGGAGGTGTTGGGGGCTTTTTTTCTTTTAAAGAACGAAATAAACCAAGTAGAGGCTCTAATGCTGAACTCAGAAGCTCCAGGGCTGAAAATAAAAATCTGTCCCTCATAAAAAAATGCTGACCACTTTGGGAGATACCAGGCTTTTACTAGTGTGAAGGCATCCAAATAAGATGACTAAAATGGCCTGATTTGAAAGAAGATTGTAGAAGCAGTGCCTGGAGTTAAATCAACAGCAGCCCCCATCCTCCAAGCTTAATGACAAAGCCATCAATACCTGGCCACTGGCTCCCTGCTGACCCTGCTGTGCGGGGAGAGAGGGGGAAGCAGAGTCTTTGAGGTGACCCTGATTTAAAGCCACCACGGGAGAACCACTCATTTGGAGCTGGTGGTGAGCCGGCTGAGGTGGGGCCAGAGACCACCTTGGCCCAGCAGGCCTGCGGAGTGCTAGAATGGGCTTCCAGAGCCTAAGCAGCGGCCACTCGTATGCTAACATGCTGGGTACAGAACACAGCAAGTATTCGTGCTAGCTCGTATTGTCCTCATCTAGTCATGAAAGCTGGGCCCTAATGGTGTGTACAAGGATGACACTCGGTCAGTCTTGTTCCCATGGGCACTTGAAGGAGGGAACCCCATCTTTTCCCAGCCCCTCATTCAGATGCTCACTCTCCCAACTTGTCTGGCTTGTTATTTACAGTACTTTAGCCTGAACAGAAGCAAAGGCTGCTGCTGCATCTCCTCTCCCCCCTTTCTCTTAAACATGGAAAGACAGAAGGAATCCTCTACAGTTGTGGCCAAGGCATGTGAGCTAAATGCTGGGGTCAGGAGGTGGTGAGAAATGACCTTTTCTGCAGCTAAGCATCCTCCCAAGAGAAGGAGCAAGTAACCCAAGACTGTACTCACTTGTTTCCTTGACACTGATAGAGCGTCTCCACCTCTCGAAATACCCGACTCCGGCTGTGCCCTGCTTGTTTTTCGATAATCTGTGAAAGGAATAAAATCTGTCACACCCATCCAACCTTGAAACACCTCTCGGCAGGAGCCCTCTGGAAGAATGCAAGGCCCAATTCAGCCCACATTTCAAGCACAAGCATGGAGTAGGCCTTGGTGACACAGGCACTGAGACTCTGCCAGCAACACCTGAGACCGGCCCAAGGCTGTCCAGCCTGGCTAAGGTCTATCTTGACTCTGGCCAAGCAAATACCGTGCAAGCCTATGGGGTTACTGAGTCAGCCAGCAAGAAGATACGGAGCTACCTCTACCCAGCTCCTACCTCAAGGGCAACTCTTCCTGTCTTAAGAGTGAGATTTACAACCTCTACTAAAGGATCTTCCAGGGTTGGAGGAAGAGCAAGGGGGATGGAGGAGGCAGAGGAGAGGAACTAAAGCTCCACGGCCCAGCTCAGACCCCAGCTCTGCAGTTCTGTGGAGAATGTGCCCTTTGGCAGGCACTGCATTAAGTAATGGCGGTTTCTTACAACTTAATCCCGAAAGATAGGAAGAGGTCAAACATTTTCCCCACAGCTTGGTAAGTGGTGACAGGGTTGGCATTCAAGCCCAGAGCTGCCTCCAAAGCCCTTGCTATCCTATCCCTGTCTATGCCCCATCCAGCTGCTCTCAGAGAATCCAGAGACATGGTTTTTCTCACCTATACCCGGAGATGCTTGGCAAGCAGGAACTGAAGGCATGGGTGAGCCAACAGATGAGCAGGTTGTTTAGGCAGGGACTGGGTAACTCTGAACAACTCCATAGACCCATTGAGAGCCCCAGAGCATTGCGAGTACAGCCTGGGGGCAGGTCTTCTGCAAAGCTGGCGATGCCTTACAGCCCCACATATGGAGTGGGTGGCACAGATGGTAACACCCTGCTCTTTCGTTCCTAGACTGCTGCGTGGAATACTTCAAACTGCTCCCGTGTGTTGCAGCATAAACACCCACGACTAGGTGTAATTTTCTATATAAGTCCACGTCTCTCAATAAACCACGGTAGGCCCATGTTCTAAGCAGTCAGGGAGGTGCAGAGTTGGGGCACAGACGATATCTAACTCATTCATTTACCTAGCATTTCAGATCAAAGTCATGGAGGAACCTTCTAGCAGGGAAGGTATTCAGCAATGACATTATTTTCTCTGCGTAAGTAATGGGCTTCTACTATCAGAGATCAGGGAGCAGAACATGGACAATTATTTGAGGTGTTATAGAAGAAATTCAGGACCATCCTGAAATTCCATTTCAATCCTGAGACTCTAGGATTCATCATTTGGATGCCTATAGGGAAGCCCCAATAAAACCAAATATTGTGAGGCCATGCTGGGTGAAGTAGCCCATCTCAAAGGAGCTGCCAAAGGACAGGAGAGATAGGAGACGTGAGCTGAACTGCTCAAATCAAAAATTACCAAGCCAGGGTTCAGTATTTGCATCAAAGATGCCCAGGGGAACAAAGGGCCTGGTTTTCCACTTATGATCCAACCTGAAAAAATAGGTCTGGATGCATAAATATCCCCAAACCTTTGAAAATCACCTTATATTAGTAGCTTATTACTACAGGTAAGGATAGTTTTAAAAAATTATTTGTAATTTATACTGATGTTTCAAAAAGGAATTGAGGTAATACTTTTGTTACTATATGAAGCAACACTCCAGCAAAAAGGGAATACTAGCAGAGAACACTAGCAGAAAAGAGAACACTAGCAGAAGTGTTCTCCTTAAAAAAAAAAAAAAAAAAAAAAAAAGAAGTGTTCTCCTTTCTTTTCTTTTTTTTTTTTTTAAAGATTTTATTTATTTGACAGAGAGAAACACAGCCAGAGAGGGAACACAAGCAGGGGGAGTGAGAGAGGGAGAAGCAGGCTTCCCGCCAAGCAGGGAGCCCGATGTGGGACTCGATCCCGGGTCTCCGGGATCATGACCTGAGCCGAAGGCAGTTGCCCAACCAACTGAGCCACCCAGGCGCCCCATTTTTGTGTGTGTGTGTGTGTGTGTGTTCTCCTTTCTTAACCCACAGCCAGGACTATGGCCCATTGGTTAAAAAAAGAAACACTGCTTTCAGGAACCACTTTGGCTGGGTTGCCTGTATGAGGCAGTGCCTAGACCTGAGGACTCAGGTGGATGATGTGAAATACATTTGAATTGCCCCCTTGGATTTATACCCACTTTGGTGGGTATAAGAATCACCTGGGGAACTGGGTAAAACTACAAAGACCCAGGCCCTATCCTCTACCAAGAAAACTGGGTCTCTGTGCTATTAGCTGTCCAGATGATTCTGATCCACACTGAATGTAAAATGGCCCTAGATTAGGGCTTCCCCAACTTCAGCAAGCATCAGAACCACTTGGAGCGCTGGCTAAAATCATATTGCTGGGCCCAGCCCTGTTTTCTGACTCAGTAGGTCTGGGACAGGGCCAGATAATTTGTACTTCTGACAAGTTCCCAGGCAGTTTGAGAACCAGTGCTCCAGAGTCATCTCTTCTTCCACGTGGAGCCAGCAAATGAAAGCACAGAGGGGGAGAGTGAGCCAACCTGAGGTCATGCAGCAAGGAACCACCTCTCAGGTTCCAGAACTGAGTGCTCAGTCCTCATTATAGTAGCATATATCACTTTATAGAATTGTGTAATTGGTGGTGTATCTACTTCTACCGGTTCATTTTTATTTTCATCTTCAAAACCACTCTGTTGAGACAGGAAGGCTGGGTATTGTTATCCTCATTTTAGAGATGTGGGAACTGAGGCTTAAGAAGGTTCAGTGACTTGCCCAAAGTCAAATAGTAGTTTGGTAAAACAGAAATTCAGGTAGACCTTCTAATTCCAAATCTAGTTGTCTATTCCCTGAAGTTTACTCCATTTTCCAGAATAAGAAGCAGCAGCTTACTATCAGCAAGGCACTGTTCTAATAAGCACTTTACATAGATTCTGTCTCCACATCAATACTCTATAGTTCCTGTGATTACACCCATTTTACAGAGAAGGAAACCGAAGGACAGAAGTGTTAAAGTAACTTGCCCAATGTTATACAGCAGGTAAGCACAGAAACAAGGAGCTGAATCCAGTGAGTTCAGCTCTGGAGTCCTCATTTTTTTACCGAGTAGCCATACTGCAGAATGGGAAATATATCTGGCTTAGGCCCAGCTAGGACTGACTGCATGCGAAGTCAAGTCTGGCATCCAGATGAGACACTCACTTTGACCGCATACTCTTTGCCATTCTGCAGGCTCACAGCACCTTGAACTTTGGCATAGGCTCCCTCTCCAAGCAATTCAGAGGTCAGCTTGTACATATCTAGAGGTGAAATGGGTGAGAGGAATAATAAGGTAAGTCATGCCTTTGCAAGCTCAGATGGCAGCAAGAGCTTCTGTCACTCAGCTGCCCTGCTGTGACAGCACAGGCACACACGGTTATTCTGCAGCGCTCAGTGACAAGGAAGACCATTAACTCTCCCAGCCATTGCAGGACTGTTTCTCAACAACCAGACCACATCAAAGGCATCCTGTTCCTCATTTTAGAGATGAGGACAGTGGAAGGATTTCAGTTCAGCCCACATTTCCTGAGTGCCTACTATGGGCCACACAACATATTAAATTTATAACAGGGACAGAGTGAAGAAGAAAATATTGTTCCTGCCCTTTGGCAGTCCAGTAGGGAGGACATACATGCAGGCAAGTGACCCCAGAATAAACCAGGCAATAGTAAAAGACAAGACACAGGAAAAAAAAAAAAAAAAAAAAAAAGCAGGGGGAAGGAAAGGTTAAATCTGAGTGGGGAAACTAAGGGATCATCACATAAGGAGTGTGATTTTGATGGACATAATTCATTCGTTTACTCATTTGTGGAGCACCTGCTCTGAGCCCAGCTGTGCTCGGCACAAAGGTGAATAAAACACTGTTTTACTGTATACCATACACAGAAGTCACTGGAGGTTTCTAAGAAGTTTCCAGAAGTCACTCACAGGAAACAGGAAACAGAAGTAGGATACAAACGGACGCCTTGAGGTTTTTAGGGTGCTGACTCAGGGCGGTTCTAACAGAGTAACACAGGCCTGGGGTGAAAGAATACTTAGGTGACCTGCCCAAGCTCACAAATAGCAGACTCTTTGAGCCCCTTTCAAAGGAAGCCACAGCTCATCATGGCCTCTGCTGATCTGACCTCCTCCTCCTTTGACCTCCATTCTTCGTTTTTTCCTCTTGAGGCAGCCCAGCACTTAAACCCACAGGGTGAACAAAATGCTTTTAAACCATGAAATTAGATTTTATCACTCCTAGCATGAGAGATCTATAACTGCACAAGCAATCCTCGAATAACAGGAAATACTCTAATGTTCACAGAAAGAGCAAGACCTGTTGATTTGGAAACTAGTCTAAAATCCTCGAGAGTTTTGTCCATCCCTCCACCCACCCTTTTACATATATATGTATATCTCCTGTTTAAGTTAAAGACAGACAAACCCTACACTAAGTACCGTCTTGAGCCCAATATGGCATGATCTCGCAGCTGTTTATAAGCATGCACACTGTTGTTTCTAAGTGCTTTAAATGATGTGCTTCTCTGACAGTAGATAGTTTGGGATTAGTCTTTTGTGCATGTCAGGATAGGTTGGTGGTTGGAAATCTAATATCCGTGATTCGTAAAGGGCTGTTACTAGAACCACTGTACAAAACTACTGATTCACTAGCCTATCTGCGACATTGGAAAGAGGGACCATGAGGGGAAGCTATTTCAGGTCTCACAGTGAAAGAAATACCACAGGTGAAAGGGCCACATCATTCCTGGAGTAGCTACTGATGCTTTCAGTCCCTTGTAGAAGTGTATGATGATTTGCGTCATGCCAACGCATGCCTGGTGGTGACAGGACCGGCGCTCGTGCTTCCCAGTGTTCAAAATCCTTGATGATCCAATACCGTATCCCCTGAACACAGCATGCCCTCTTAAAATGGAGTCAAGCTCAGATAGCACAAGTAGCTGTGATTTCTAGAAGTCAAATCCTCTGTTTCTAGAAGATTTAACTCTCATTTTGGAGCCGTGGCCCTTGGTGTTCTCTCATCCTTTTACATGGTTGTTCTACCTCTTAGCAGCCCCTCCAGGAACAGTCAGGACAAAGATCACGTCAGAAAAGGCCCGAAACGTACCAAGCGGTCTCACTCTATATACAAGTCTGATGGATTGGTCTTTCTAACCCCCAAAGAAGAGGTGAAACCATTCAGAGTGCAGAATCTGAGAGCTCTGTCATCTCACCCATCATCCCCGTCACACAGATAAGCGCAAGCAGACTCTCAGATGACGCATGCTCTGATCCAGACCATGGGTTACCCGAATGTTCCTCTCGTACTCATGGAGCCACAGGCCCAGATCTGAGGAGTCGTGTGACCAACCTTCAAACTTCCCTGGTAAGGAGTCAGTGGCCCGGGCCTTCCGCTTCTTCTTTTTCCTCTTGTCACCCTCTGCGATGGGAAGGGGTTCACTGCTGCCCATCTCTGGGAGAAAAGAGATGTACGGAAAATATCACTATACTGATCAAGCCATAGGTTTCATCCACAAGTGGGGGGACCCAGGAGCTTTACACTGATGGTTTTTAAATATCTGTGAGGACTATTGATTTGTTTGACCCAGGAGGCAAAACTAAAGGCAAAGCCATTATTGGAGATCATTAACTGTGGAAAGGAACTCAGATAGGCTAGATTAAAAGAGGATAGCAGAGCCTGCTTTAACCAAGCTCATTAGTACATGGATTTAGATCTGCCACCAAACTGTAGTTCCCAACAAAAACAATGAATCCATAAGTAGAATCCCACCTGTGACATCCTCCTTCCTCAGCACTGGAAAGGCAGGACCCAGGGAGCTAAGCAAGGGTGTGGGCTTGGAAGGGGCCCACGCAAATGAAACCATATGTGCAGTGACATCTGAGCAGATGCGCGAACGGATTCACAGGCCTTCAGCGGAGTTGCCTCTGGATGTACAACAAGGCAGGGGATGGCTTTGAGGATGGCCCTAAATTACTTCATGTCTAGGAACACAGACCTGAGTTCTTGTGGAACCCCAAGGATCCTCTCCCCTTCCCCTCAGCTCCTTATTGGAGAGGATGTAGTTAGAGTCTATTCAGAAGTCTGAGAAGTCTGCAGTTGACAGGTCTACACTGGGCTGCTGGATGAGGTCATTTACTGCAAAAACATTATCTCTCACTGGCCAGCAGGTTAAAGGGAGGCTCCCCACATTAAATGGCAGATTTGTGAGGCAGACATTTCGACATTGGGCACATGAGGCAGGAAAGGGTAGGGACAAAAAGAATAATCAGGAGACTGAGAGGGGAAAAGAGAAAGGAGGAACAGTTAACTAGGGTCCAATCAGGGCACTGTTTCTAAGACACTCTAGTAAGGGCCTTTCCCTGTTAAAGATAAATTACTTATAAAACATGTCATGCCCTTGATCCAGAGTGGAGCCTTAATACTCTTTGCCTGCAGTTAGAAATAATAAGATTTCACTGAAGTCTCTGGGTCTAAATCCCCACCAGGGTGATTAAACCTTTACATCCTTCTAAAATAGAGGCTCTCGGGTGCTGGTGGGGCATTCAGTGTGTGAAACTTTTAGACCAACCTTCAATAAACACAGGCTCTGGCTTGTTGGACTTTTTTTTCTCCCTAAGATATTTTGAAATGGAAGCTGGCTCTCTGCCTATTGAGGGGAAAGGCCCACTTTCTTCTCAGAGGACCCTGGCTGAACACAGTCAGAAAAATGGCAAGTCTGCTTGGAAAGATTGATTAGGGCTGACACATGTTTTTACATTGTTCTCAGAAACAAGTACACAACAGCTATTAGGAGAGAGCACACAGAATGATGGTACTTTCCATGCCATAATCCGGAAAACATGGTTAGGCAGCCAAGAGTCTGACAGCTCAGTTTAGGTGCATTCTTCTCCCATTTTTGAATCTGATGACAGCAGATTTTCAATTATATGTTCGAGAACAGATAAATATGTGGATAAAAGGAATCCACAGAGGATCTAAAAATATTACTCTGGCCAACAGCTTCAAGCACAAGATCTATCTGGGGATGGCAACACACAACGAATTCAAAGAATCCAACTTAAATATCAGCACACAATATCCACCCTCACCAAGATAAGTTAAAGGGAAAAAGCTGCCCAACACAGTGAGAAATTCTACAGAAATGAAATCCAGGGGGCTCTTTGGGAGGGGCACTGGCCATTGGGACAGCAGGCCCAGGAGGAGGGGCCCCTGTCCCTCTTGCCCTGCCCTTGGTGCAGTCCAGTGCCAATCCGTTTTCTTATCAGCACTTCGAGGCAAGTACGGAGGCGACCGATTTTGGATTCCCTTCTCCTTGTCCTTCCTCTGCCTGCACTTGGACGGAGGGCCTGAAGACAAGCAAAACAGCCAAAAGGCAGGCAATGCAAAGCAGCAGCAAGAGAGTCGGCAGCATTATCATTCATAGGGGATGCTCAGACATATGACTCGAGCTAGAAAACCCTGTTAGTGGCAATTTATACTTGTTTTTTACCACAGCAGGGCTGAGGGAGCCTCTTGTGGAAGAATCATACCTCTGAGCACTGCCACATACTCAATACTAGATTTTTATGGCTTCACACACAAAAAGACAGAGTACCTGGTCTATTCTGCATGGATTTCAATGGAAGAGGGTATGCCAGAAGGGACAAATGGTTAAGACTTTCCTTGGAAATAAAACTTGTTGAAGGAGAGTTGTTTTTGAAACTAGGAAGAAAAAAAATGTAGGAAGGCAGTGAAGTGGAAAAAAAAACCACACATACAAAAACAAAAAATCATGCTTAACTTCCCTGTTTACATGGGGGGAGGGGAGAGGGAGAGGTGTCATAATCTTACCAAGGGGTTGATAGGTTCCCCAAATGAAGCCTGTCCATAATCTTTATTCTATTGCAGAGTCTGCTGGCAGGGTCTGAGGGACTTAATTTATTAAGCATGCAAACACTGGATGAATGTTTCCTTGGGGTGTAAGTCTCCATAATCACGCTGGTCCGTGGCTCACCTCCTTCCCTTGGCTGGAGACTTCCTCTCAGCCACTACAACCCAGCTCAAAAATCTCTGCTCCCCCACACCCCCAAAGTCTCCACCTCTTTGAATGAGTTCAGTTTGTACAAACACTTTGGAAATCAGTTAGGTACTAGCAAACAGATGGCTTTACTGCACAGAACTAATAGTTCTCCTCTGCTCCCAAACACCGTGCTAGAAGTTTTGTAAGAGAACTGATGGGATTTGACCTTGAGCTGTCTCTTCCCAGGGCTCCTAAAGGCCAGACTGTGGCCTGTTCATCTCTGTATCTCCTGTAAGCCATGGCACAGTGTCAGAGCCGTATCAACCATCAGAAAATGTGCACTGAAATGAAGTGATAGAAAATGATGCACATACTTAGTGTAAGGTGCCGTGCCTGTCCCCCAGGGGCTCTTTCAGTAACAAGTGCATGCACTAAAAGAAATGCGGGTCCACCTCTGCCCTACAGACTGTGCAGAGCAAAGCTAGTCCGTTCTATGAGTTCTCTGACAAACAGAGCCTAAGGAAAAGCCCTGTGGCCTGGAAGGTTCTTGACTTTCTAGCCAGAAGAGTGGTCTCTGCCACAGGACTGGGCAATGTGTTTGTGATTCAGAGGAGGAAATGAGCACTTCTTTTAAGTTTTCAGACAGACCCCAGCTGGTGGGAAGGCTCCCAGTACTTCTACGGTCTCCTGTCCTTACCTTCCCCTTGGTCAGGGCTTGGTGCTCTACCATTCGTGTACTGGTGGAGGTGGAGCTGGGGAGGAAGCACAGTGTTGACAGGGAAGGACATCAGTCTGGCATCAAGAGACCAAAGTGAAAGTCCTGGCTCTGATATTACTAGATATAGCACCAAGGCTATGCCAAGTTACTCTGCCTCTTCGAGTCGCAGCCTCCTCATCTACAGAACAGGTTTTAAAATAATACCTGCCCTTTCTAGCAATCCTATGGGGACCCAATGACATACTTGATATAAATGTGCAGGAAAAACATGTGCATGGGGCGCCTGGGTGGCTCTGTCAGTTAAGCGTCCGACTCTTGATTTCAGCTCAGGTCATGACCTCAGGGTCATGAGATCAAGCCCTACATTGGGCTCCATGCTCAGTGGGGAGTTTGCTGGAGATTCTCTCTTCCTCTGCCCCTCCCCGCCCCATTCACTGGCTCTTCTTCTCTAAAATAAACAAATGCATCTTAAAAATTACGAGTATATGGGCGCCTGGGTGGCTCAGTGGGTTAAAGCCTTTGCCTTCGGCTCAGGTCATGATCTCAGGGTCCTGGGATCGAGGCCCACATCGGGTTCTCTGCTCAGCAAAGAGCCTGCTTCCTCCTCTCTCTCTGCCTGCCTCTCTGCCTACTTGTGATCTCTCTCTGTCAAATAAATAAATAAAAAATCTTCAGAAAAATTACGAGTATGCAATGGTATGTAGACATACTAGACAGAAATACATAAAAACATTAATACTACTATAATTTGAAAGAGTGCCTAGTATACACCAGGCACCGGACTATGTATTTTATGTTCATTATGATAATTCTAATTCTTACAATACTCCCACAAGGTAAATATTTTGTTATATCTCAGGCGAGAAAACCGAGGCTCAGAGGTTAAACAATCTACTAAACACCAAACATCTAGTTAGTGGTTTAACTGGGATTCAAGCTCAATGCTGCCTTTCATGTCCAGGACATTTCTAATCTATAGTAGTTAGTTTTCTCTGTGTGATGGGGTGATTTTTATTTTCTGCTTTATATTTTTCAGCATTCTCCAAATTTTATACAACAAAATGTGTTACTTTTTAATGCCATTATTATTTTAGCCAAGTTTTATTTTCAATAAAATACACAATAATTTTCCTCCAACAACACTGGAATTTAGAATCTGATTACATACACAGTATTTAAAATCATATCTAGACTTCTCTGTACTGAAATTCAACATTCAGGGAGGAAAAATGTTTTAGGACTATTAGTGCCTTGAAAACAACAGATACTCTTTTAATTTTTATTTTTTTAAATGCTATTTTTTTAAAGGAAAAACTTCGTAAAAAACAAAGTGATATAATGAGCCTGCAAGAGACCAGTTTAAATCCTGGCTCCCACCACTGTGTGTACTCAGGCAGCTTGCTTAGGCTCTCTAAGTATTAGTTTCTTCCTACAAGGAGAGGTCAGAATGAGGCCTGGGCTGACTGTACCATGAGGCTGTGGTGAGGGTCAAAGAAGACACGGTTTGAAAGTACTATGACTTACTTACTTATTCAACAAATCCTGTATTTATTGGGTACCTATGGATTGCACAGTGCTAGACAGTAAGAATAAAAGAGAAGACATAGTCTCTCTGCCCTTAGGAATGTAAATCCACTGACATACAAAACAATTTCGGTAGAGTGTTGGACAAGGGCTGTGTGACAGGGAAGTACCAGGTGCTGTGGAGCAGAAGACAGGCATCAAATTCAGTTTAGTAACTAGAGGAAGGGACAGCTAAGCTGTCACCTGAAGGATGAGTGGGAACTGGCCAGGATGGAGCCTGGGGAGAACAGAGAAAGAGCGTGTGCTAAGGCTGAAGAGAGGTGGCATGGCCGGTCAGTGTAAACTGGGGAGAACTCCCAGAGCCGTTAAGGGGCCGAGGAGTCTCACCCAGTGGGCCCGCAACAGCAGCAGCTATTCCTGACAGGTAAGTAGCCTACATCCACTGTACTCCCCACCAGTGACTCCAGGGCCAACTTTGAAAGAACTGTCACTTCTCCAAAGAGTCTCAGGAGCCACATTGCCCCCAAAAGCAGATCTGTGTTCCATGTTTTAGTGGAGCCTATAGAGAACTGAGCAGCTCCTATATCTGGCATGTGATACCCAAGATGATCATTTTCCCCTTAAAAACACGACTTTGCTGGCTCACGCAGCTCAGCAAATGTAGTTCATGCTCCTCTCCCGAGCACGCGAAAGTTCTTTCCAAAGTCTATGGTTTGCTCCTCTTCCCAACCTGTAAGAGTTATTTCCCTCAGTCACAAGGGCTTTCCAGAGAGAGAACAGTGGTGAGAACAAGCTGAGGATTACAATTATCCATAGCGTCACCTCCTCAGTGGCCAGCTGATAGAGGCCCCCAAACAATGGAGACCTGATGAAATGAGAGGAATAAGGCGGACACTCTTAAGGAAGAGCCAAGACTGAGAAATGGGAGGCCTGGGAGGGGCCTGAGAAGACAGAGCCCAGACACTGACTCCTCTGAAGGAGTAGTACGAGCAGCCGCCGTGCACAGGGCTACCAGCTACAGCGTACACACGGCACGGTGCTCACGAGAGGCCACACACGGTCCCAAGCATTTCACAAACATATTTTACACATCCTAACTTCTTTTATCTCACAATTCTAGGAGATAAGAATAATTATTATCTACATTTTACAGATGAAGAAATTGAGGTACAAAGAAATTAAGTAATTAATTTGCCCAGGGTCACACAGCTAGTAAGTGGCGGAGCTAGAATTTAAATCTGTACTGGCTTAAAATTCAAGCCTTTAGGGGCACCTGGGTGGCTCAGTTGGTTAAGCGACTGCCTTCGGCTCAGGTCATGATCCTGGAGACCCGGGATCCAGCCCCACATCGGGCTCCCTGCTCAGCGGGAAGCCTGCTTCTCCCTCTCTCACTCCCCCTGCTTGTGTTCCCTCTCTCACTGTGTTTCTCTCTGTCAAATAAATAAATAAAATATTTTTTTTAAAAATTCAAGCCTTTAACTATTATGTTATTAGTAGTGTAATATCATTTGATATATCAAATATTATCATTATTTTTTAAAGATTTATTTGACAGACACACAGCAAGAGTGAGAACACAAGCAGGGAGAGCAGGAGAGGGAGAAGCAGGCTTCCCTGCTGAGCAGGGAGCCCAATGTGGGGCTCAATCCCAGGACCCTGGGATTATGACCTGAGCTGAAGGCAGATGCTTAACGACTGAGCCACCCCAGCGCCCCATAATATATCAAGTATTATTAATATAATATAACGTTCATGCTGAAACGCAAGATGGGTAGCCGGTCAGAGTTAGCCAGGCACCAAGATGAATGCTTTTATTTAGGGCGTCCTGAGATTGCATCCCGCATCGGGCAACCTGCTCAATGGGCAGTCTGCTTCTTCCTCTCCCACTCCCCCTGCTTGTATTGCCTCTCTCACTGTCTCTCTCTCCCTCTCAAGGAAGTAAATAAATAAATAAAATATTTAAAAAAGGATGCTTTTATTTAGAAGCCTTAGCAAAGAGCTTCCCTACTGATGTGCTGTGAATGAGATATTAATCCTCTCACCGGGCTGAAGATCATTTTCTGTATGCGCTATGATGTCAAAAAGGCTAGGCAGCCCTGTTCTAGCTGACACAAATATAAAGGCATTATTACCACATTACCATTACTATATTAATCTGAAATCTGATTTATCATAAGTTTGTCTTACTTTGTGATAACTCTGTATTTTGCATTTTGGCATATTATAGAGTCACTGAGGAACTACAAACCCGTCCATCCACATGATTTCGTGGCAGTTCTGGTATTGGGCACAAGGCTACATTCTTCTTCTAGCTGACCTATTAGTTGGTTGATGTCGTTTCTGATGGTATCATTAAGCCAAGGTCAAGGAAAAAGTACACTCAAACAGAAGCTAGTCAAATTTAAGGCATGGCGGATAAAAGGAGCCACCTGCGCAATCAGCTCCCTCAGAGGACAGTCTGTGACTGTGATTCCGAGGGGCTAGGCTATTTGACAGGTTTTTCCCAAGAGTCCTGTGTGTAGTGAGGCTGGTCAATGTTAGGCAGACTGCAGCATCTCACTCAACTGCAGTGAGAGTGGGCAGTCTGAGGCCCAGGGTGCCAGCAGGGTGGTGAGTCACAACAGGCCTCAGACAGGGCTGGGACAGCAAGATTTCCAGAGGGAAAGGTCTGGAGTCACCTTCTTCCTCCGTTCTGACTCTGGGATCACAGCAGCCTTTGGAGCTGTCACCGCATCTCCTGGCGGAAGGGTAAAGGAAGTGTGTGCTTTAGAAAGAACAAGCAAGAGTGAAGGACTGTATTTGTGTAAGAAGAATGGTATAAAAAGCTACAAAAGGCAGGCTAAAGTTAGATCACCCAAGCTTATTAATGTGGCCACAAAGCCCTACAACATCTGGTCCCTATCTGCTCTGCAGTCTCACCAACCCTTAGTCATTCTTTCAAGTAAATATGAAGAGTGGCTAGTTCTGCTTGTAATTCAAACAATCCCATAAACGTTTTTCATTGAGACAACTACTGTACTTTGGTAGGCACACAAATGCTTTATGAGCCCCTCTGTCACACAGAATATTAAAAAGATGTGTACTCAAGGGTTGAGATTCATTAGAATTAGCAATTTTTACTGCTTCATGAGGACATTCTTTTTTTATTTTTTATTTTTTATCTTTTTTGAAGATTTTATTTATTTGACAGAGAGAAACACAGCTAGAGAGGGAACACAAGCAAGAGGAGTGAGAGAATAGAGAAGTAGGCTTCCGCAGAGCAGGGAGCCTGATGCAGGACTCGATGCAGGGACTCCAGGATCATGACCTGAGCTGAAGGAAGACACTTAACAACTGAGGTGCCCCAGGATATTCTTTTTTAAAAAAACAAAACAAAACTAAGAGTGTAGCAATGAGGAATACTAAGCCTGCAATGACAGTTCCAGGCCACTGTCTTGATTCATGCTAAAGTGCCAGTAGTTCTACCCACTGTTGCTCTGCAACAACAAGTAACATCTTAGTGCTATTACGAAAATAGTTTGGGCCTGGTAGATACCCTGAAAAGGTTTCCAAAACCTCCAAGGTCTGTAGAGCCCACTTGTGAACCACTACACAAGGCAGTAGGTTGGGAATGGATGGTGAAACTGGCTGCGATGTGCAGAACCAACTGGAGCCTGGCTGGGGACTAGGAGAGCAAGGAGAGGCTGTTGCGGCTGGCAGGAAGGCAAGGAAGGCCTGTAATTAAGGCAGGGATGGGAAGGAAGAAAAAGGGGAAGGGGGATGAAGCCTCAGAGGCAGAACTGGTACTAGTCCTGCCAAGCAACTGGAGATGGTAGAGGAGTCAGAGATGCCCATCCTTTTTCAAGGAAGGGATGGGGCCTATTATCTCTCTGTCCCCTCTGTGAGCAGGGAGCCAGCACAGAGAGGGACCTCAATATATGTTTATGTACTAAAGTCAGGTAACCATAAGAGCAGTGGTATCATCAAAGAAAGGGAGAATTCAGGAAGAGGAGCTCGTTGGGAATGGGGAGTGGGGAAGATGGTGTGTCACTGGGAAGCTTCAGATGAAAAAGGGTGACACACGGCAACCAAGGAGTTTAAAAGCTCACAGACCAGACTCAATCCATCCTCACCCAACCCTCATCTGACCCAATCTACACCTAAGCCATTATTTCTAACCTGCCAGGTATGATGGAACCTCAGGCATTCAAAAACACTCCAAACAGCATCATATATATCACAAATACGACATGTTAAAAAAAAATACAACTAACAACCTGGAAAGATACATCTCAAGTCATTATTAACAATGGTTACTTTGGGAGAACAAAGCTGGGGGTGGGTACAGAATTGTAGTTTTCAAACCTCTGTTGTATTTGATTTTGTTATTTATGGCACAGTTGTTTTACTTTTATAATTACAAGTAAATAAATGTTTTACTTACTGCATGATTTTCCTTATGAACTTCCCTGCCACGGTATTCTGGTAGAAATGTGCTCTTCCCTACTACGTAACTTGTCTTAGGCATGCCAGGCAGCCCAGCTAATCCTAGCTGCCCAATGAATACCAAAATCTCCCACTCACCCTTTCCTCTGGAAGTATCAGATAATTTCAACCCAAAGCAATCTAAAAGGTTAAGCAAAATGTATATCCAATCTTACCTTGCCCAACTTCTGAGAAGTAAATCCTTTGTAAACTGAAATGAAATAATGAAATAATGCTCCTGTTAGAGGGCTGCTATCTTCCAGCTATGGGGAGTGTTTCAATAGTCTCTGGCGGTACCAGGCATTCTTCACTTCCCCACTGGCTTTTGCTTCATCTGGTTTCATGAAAATCTTAAAAAAGCAGAAATAGAAAAGACATAAAAATCTGACTTCTTTAAAATGAGCAGTGAAGATAAAGCACACCCTACATTTCACCCCAAACCTATGCATCACACCCGTAAGTAATACACAAGACCATCACAGATTTCTATCTTTAAAATCAGGCATTTGAGCATTTAAAAATGCTGACACCAAGCATTTGAAGATGTAATGAGGGTCTGAGTAGAAGTTTTCAGATTCTGTTTCCACTGTGGGAGTCCAGGACCTGGAGGACAGATCCAGACAGCTCTACTCACTGAGGAGTGTCCTGCGAAGGTAAAAGCTGATGCTTCTCTGTCATCCATGTTTTAATTCTATTTTTTTTTTGAAAGATTTTATTTGGGAGAGAGCAGATGCAGATAGCAGGGAGAGGGGCAAAGGGGGGAGGGAGAAGCATGCTCCTTACTGACCAGAGAGCCCCATGCATGGCTCAATCCCAGGACTCTGGATCATGACCTGAACCAAAGGCAGACACTTAACCGACTGAGCCACCGAGGCGCCACTGTCATCCATGTTTTTAGAGATGAATGAACTCTGGCTCCATTCTCTTAGCAGCCAGGTCCAGGTCTCATAGGCAGGAGGCAGCAGAGCCAGAAAGATAAAGTAGATGCTAAGAACAGCAGGTGGTATAAACACGAACAAGGTTTTAAGCCCAATGCATAATTATTGCTAGTTTTCCATGTGATAATTTCATTTTCTATATGTCCACTGCAATTTTCAATCTTGCGACATATGTCAAAGCTGATTTGCCAATTTCTCTACAGACTGGGTATCTATTTTCCCCTTTCCCCAGTGGAAAAGCTCTGAACATACAGTTTAAATCTGACTTCTGGGGCACCTGGGTGGCTCAGTCAGCTAAGCGTCTGACTTCAGCTCAGTCAGGTCATGATCTCAGGGTCCTGGTTTGGAGCCCTGTGTTGTGTGTGTGAGCTCCATGCTCAGCAAGGAATCTCTTTGTCCCTCTACGTCTGCCTCTCCTCCCACTCATGGTCTCTCTCAAAAAAGAATGAATAAAATCTTGAAAAAAAAATCTGAATTATGGGCCCTTGAGCTAACATTTCTAAAACGGTTTTCTAACTGGAAGCCAGATATGTTTCACTATGACCTCAAATCATGTGTCCCAAACTCGACTTGTCCCAACCCCCATCCTTCCTTCCTCCTTTCCCTTCTTATCAGATTCCATCGCCCTGCTAGCTGCCTAGCTACAGATCGCTGAATCATTTCCACTGTCTCTTTCTCCTCTAACCTTGTTGTTCCAAAGGCTCACACAGGCAGGCTTTCCCTCAGCATGGCATGCTGCTTCTTAAAAAGAACAACTATATTTATTCTTCAGGGCCCCTCATGAATTATTGAAAGTGATCCCACAAATTATAGCAGTCCCTAACTTTTTTCTACTTCACTCAGCACTTCATCACATCCACCGCATGCTATACACAGAGCTTGGTATTCACACATATACGTGGCTCGCCCACTAGGCAATAAGCTCCTCAAAGGCAGGGACAGATCTTTTCCATGTTTGTACTTCTAGTATCTAACATAGTATCTAGCTCAAAAAGGGCTCTAGTAAATCTCTGACTACATTACTTCATCCATAAAATCTTTTTTGTCCAATAGAGAATGTTTGCATACATAATTATTCTTCCTACCATGTTTTTTATTCTACAACAAATCTCTGTGGCCCAATGAAACTATTTCCAGGGCCCTGAGAAGCTCAGGTTACACTCCCTCTCCTTACGACCACATCTCCAGGGACGACCTTGAACACCTTTGAACTATAACTCTGTCTTTAGTCTTGCCAGAGGTTCCTTCTTGTTGCCTATAGTAAAAGCCAATTTTTTTTTTTAAGATTTCTTTTATTTGACAGAGAGAAACACAGCCAGAGAGGGAACACAAGCAGGGAGAGTGAGAGGGAGAAGCAGGGTTCCTGCCAAGCAGGGAGCCCGATGTGGGACTTGATCCCGGGTCTCCGGGATCATGACCTGAGCTGAAGGCAGTCGCTTAACCAACTGAGCCACCCAGGCGCCCCAGCCAATTTTTTTTTCTACAAAAAGCCTGATAGTAAATATTTTAGGCTTTCTATGTTGCATGATCTATATTGTGACTACTTAATTTTGCCTTTGTAGAGTGAAAGCAGCCATAGACAATACATAAATGAATGAATGTGGCTATGTTTCTATAAAGCCTTATTTGGATTTTATTTATTTATTTATTTTAAAAGATTTTATTTACTTGCTTTAGAGACAGAGAGAGACAGAGAGAGAAAAGAGAGAGTGAGTGTGAGTGGGGTGAGGAACGGAGGGAGGAGGACAAGCAGATTCCGTGCTGAGCACAGAGCCCAACCACAGGGCTTGATCCCATAACCCTGAGATGACCTGAACTGAAATCAAGAGTCAGATGCTTAACAGACTGAGCCACCTAGGCACCCCTTTATTCAATTTATTTATTTATTAATTTGAGAGAGAGAGAGAGAAAAGAGAGTAAGCACATGAGTGGGGGGTGGGGGGGCAGACAAGAGGGTGAGATCTCAAGCAGATTCCCTACTAAGCCTGCAGCTCAATGTGGAACTCAATTTCATGACCTGAGCCGAAACCAAGACTTGGATGCTTAACCAAATGAACCACCCAGGTGCCCCTAGAATTTGGATTTTAGATAATTTTCTCATCGCAAACATTAATCTTCTCTTGAAATTTCCCCTCAACCATTTAGAAATGTGTATTCTTAGCTTGCAGTCCATACAAAACAGGTGGTGAGCTAGATATAGCCTGTAGGCCATGTGTGCCAACCCAGCTTATTTCCCCTCCTCGCCAACTCCATTCCTTCCCTTTCCCCAACGCACATATGCACATGAATACACCTCTGTTCACTTCACTCTAGCAGGCCCATAGTAAAAATGATCTTCAGAATTTATTTGTGGATTTTGTGTCATTCTGCTGTTTAGACTACTCAAGTGCTGGGGAGGTAGAAAGTGCATGGGTTTTGAGCCATGAGGGCCTAGAATCAGATTCTGGCCTTCCCATTCACTAATAAGTTGTCTTGGACATAATACTTAACTTCTCTGCTTCACTGTCATCGTCTATAAAATGTGGGCAAGAACACCTATGCGGCAGGGTTTTGTGAGAATTAAATGAGCTAATGTATTTCGAGTTTAAGGCACAATGGCTGCCATAGAGTAGGCAGTCAATAAATAGCAATTATGACTCTAGCTTGAGATATGGCTTCCCCAGATCAGCTGTGGCCCTGGAATGTACTCTGTAAACCACAACTGGGCAGCCAGAAGGAATAAACTGACAGCAAAATACAAAGGCAGAGAGATGGAATTTGGAAGTTTTCAGATTCATGACCCAGGATTCTAAGTGGCTGGTTGGCCCTGATTCCTTCTGGCACCATTTCAAATTCCTCTGGGTCTCTTTTTCTCCTCAGAAAGAACTTCTGAGGGGTGCCTGGGTGGCTCAGTTGGTTAGGCGACTGCCTTCGGCTCAGGTCATGATCCCGGAGACCCGGGATCGAGCCCCACATCGGGCTCCCTGCTCAGCGGGAGGCCTGCTTCTCCCTCTCTCACCCCCCCTGCTTGTGTTCCCTCTATGGCTGTGTTTCTCTCTGTCAAATAAATAAAATCTTAAAAAAAAAAAAAAAAAAAAAAGAAAGAACTTCTGACTCTCACACTACTTGAATTTTCTCAGCATTGCCCAAGGAGCCCTGGAGCCCTCCCTTCCTTCCTAGATGTCTGCCTGGGATAGGGCTGGGAAGGGATGACTGTGGCCAGAGCACACCTACACACAGCGGCATGCCACTGGGTCTAATATAGGCAGGGCACCTAATTCCCTCTCATTTCTTCTGAACTTCCTACCTGTTTATGGAATGAAATTTTCCAGAGTTCAAGAACTAGTTTTCCCATAGGAGTTTTAGAGCAAAAAAGTCTGTAAACAAACAAGGGATCCATCATATTATTTTATTTTTGTTTATCCGTGAAGGAGGGCACATAAGACTCAGGCTTGTGGTATCTCTGTCCTTGGTCCAAAAGCCAAATTTGGGCCTGTCACTTCCCTGCTCCAACACTTCTAATGGGTGTCCACTCCACTGGAATAACCAAGTCCCTGTGCTATCACTCAGGGGCTCACAACCTTGCCCCAGATTACCCCTTCTGCATTATGTCCCGCCATTCCTCTACAGAAATCCTGACCTATAGTCCAGGCAGAATGGATGATCTGTTTCTACCTAATTGTCCTTGACAACTTCCAGCTCTCCACACTTGTGCATAGTCCAATGACAGCATCTGTAACACGTGATTGCATATCTCCTCTTAGCCTGTGATCTGGGAACAGGATGAAGACTATGTCTGATTCCTCTCGGTACTTACACCTAGCACAGAGCCTGGCATGGGGCAAACCTTCAATAAATGTTAATAAATGAATGAATGAGGGCGCCTGGGTGGCTCAGTGGGTTAAAGCCTCTGCCTTCGGCTCAGGTCATGATCTCAGGGTCCTGGGATTGAGGCCCACATCGGGCTCTCTGCTCAGCGGGGAGCCTGCTTCCTTCTCTCTCTCTGCCTGCTTGTGATCTCGCTCTGTCAAATAAATAAATAAAATCTTAAAAAAAAATCTTAAAAAAAAATGAATGAATGAAAACACTTGAAGTTATTCTTCCCTTAAACTATTTTAGCTGGACTCTTATTAGCAGACTAAGCAGTCTGGGTCACTGCCAAGAAGTAGAAAAACCGAAAAGAAAGAAAAGAAGCATGACCAATGTGATCCAAGCCAAGGAAAATGGGTTTTAAGAGTGAGGTAAAAGAATCCAAGGCTGCTTAGTCTGGAGAAGAGAAGAGGAGGCCTGACTCGATTCTGGCTTAAAGTACACAAAAGGTTCTCATGAGAAAATCTTGATCTCATCCTGCCTTTATAATCAGAAGGAAATTTCCCATATTCATGGAAAAGGAATGAGAAGAAAAGGCTTAAGTTAAGGTCAGATGGGTTTAAGCTGAAGAGAAAGAAGAACCAAATTAGGTACCACTTTTCCAGAGATACTGTTATTGTACTTTTTGGCAAGTGAATTGGAGGGGTCTTACTTAGCACTTGTTGAAGGCTGTGCAAGAGGGAGTAAGTATGCTGCTCTGTTCCTGTTTACTGTGGACAGAGGTGGGTAAAGACACAAGTCAGGTAAGATTTTCTTTCTTTTTTTTTTTTAAATTTTATTTATTTATTTGACAGAAAGAAACACAGCTAGAGAGGGAACACAAGCAGAGGGACTGAGCAGGAAGCCCGATGTGGGGCTCGATCCCGGGTCTCCAGGATCATGACCTGAGCCGAAAGCAGTCGCTTAACCAACTGAGCCACCCAGGCGCCCCACAAGTCAGGTAAGATTTTCTAATGAGCCACTGACTTTTAAGTGATCCTTTTCCTGCAGGCACTTTGTCATGTTATACTTTGCAGCTCTGTGATAGAACAATGTACTCTTTCAAAGTTTCCTGATGAAGCAATGGAAGGCACAAGAAGGAAGGCAGTGATGTCAGAGTAAGACAGCAGGGAAAACCGCCCAAATAAATCTACCTTCTATAAAAACAACAGTTAATGGGACATTAATAATAATTGTTAATATGACTACTATTATCACTAACATTCACTGAGCACCTACTACATGGTGGGCCCTGTGGTAAGTGTTTGACATAAGTTATCTCAATCCTCATCAGCACTATGCAAAAGTAATATCTGTATTCCCATTTTACAGATGAAGAAACTGAGACCCAGGAAGGTTAAATAACTTGCCCTAGTCACACAGCTAGCAAGTGATAGAGCCAGGATTCAAACCTAGCCAGTCCAACTCTGGACCTATATATAACCAAGCTACTGTCAATCCAGAAGGATGAGAGGCTGGGATTTAAAGCCTAATCTCTCAGAATCCAGGCGCCTATTCCCAGCCACTTCCTCACACCACCCCAAGCCAGGAAGAGCAAAGCAACACATGACATTAGCAAGAGAAGAGATCCAGTATTACAGAGAAAGAAGCTAAGATCAATGACTCACAGATGATAATGAGCAGAACCAGGGCTTGAATGAAGCAGCCTAGTAACTCTTGAGTGTGGACTTCTTTCTTTCATTATTGATTTTTAGTGAATTTGAGAGTGAGAAAATGAAGGAATGGTATCTGCCAAGTGGGTTCCCTCCCCAGACACTTCTGTAATGAACTGCTAATCTCACATTAGAACCTATGCCTGAAACACAAGGATGCCAATGCACTTGGTTGATGGTGCTCCAGCAGCTGCCAAAAATACTCACACATTAAACCAATCAAGCAGACCAGGACCAGGCAGCTTCCATGTTAGGCTGGTGGTTCACAGTTTAAGCCTGAGCTGGACTATTCCAACAGCCTCCTCGTTGATGTCCTCCTTCTGAGACCTTCTTTGCTCCACACTAGCCTCCATTATGCAGCCAGAATAAAGGGAGCCCTAGTATGGTATTAGGAGCCTTGCAGCATAAAGGAAAGAACATAGGTCTTCAAAATCCAACACTCCCAAGTTTGGAGTGAGAGAGGGAGAAGCAGGCTTCCCGCCGAGCAGGGAGCCCGATGTGGGACTCGATCCCGGGTCTCCAGGATCATGACCTGAGCCGAAGGCAGTTGCTTAACCAACTGAGCCACCCAGGCGCCCCTGGCTTCTTCATCTTTAAATCAGGGATAAATATCCCCATATTGTAGGATGTGAGGATTAAATAAATCATAGTGCATAAAGCATCTAACATATTGCAAGCCACAATGCAGAGCAAACCCTCAATAAATGTTAATGTTTTCCTCCCAACTCCCCCCTACATTTTGGCCATAATCTACCATTTCAGCTTATTTCCTCTCCTTACCAAGTCCATTCCTCTCCTACACACACACACACGCACACACACACACACACACACACCTGTTCCTTTCCATCTCTTGACCGCTGCTCAAACTGCAGCTTCTCATAGGAATGAACTTCTTCCAAAGCCCTGCATAAAGTTCCACCTTTAGGAATCCTTTTCTAGACTCCCTTTGGTCATACTGGGATTGATTTCTCCTTTTCCCAAACTCCCATTTTGTTTACATTCCTTACTACATTTACCACAGTCAGTCTGATTTCAGTTATTTATGTGCTTCTCTATCTTCCCAACTACACTGGAGGGAGAAGGCTCTGAGAAGGCAATTACTTATTGGAGGGCAAGAAATGTGTTATTTTCCTCTGCATATATTTCTTTATATATATAATATATATTTTAAGATTTTATTTATTTATTTGACACAGAGAGAGATCACAAGTAGGCAGAGAGGCTGGCAGAGAGAAAGGAGGAAGCAGGCTCCCTACAGAGCAGAGAGCCCAATACAGGCCTCAATCCCAGGACCCTGAGATCATAACCTGAGCTAAAGACAGAGGCTTTAACCCACTGAGCCACTCAGGCGCCCTGCATATATTTCTTAATATCAAGGTTTTGTACACAGCCAGAGCTCAATATGTGTTCATTGACCAGGAATCTTTACACAAAGATCTTGGACTAAGTTTATTCTAAAGCTGTATTTACTAACTGACTTGATAAACATGATAAACAAACACTCACTGGCCTTCTTGTTTTCATCCATTCTTTCAAAGCACTCTGGATTCCTCTCAAGGTATCTCCCCAAGTTACAAGGGGACTTTACCGGGAGGACATCTCTCACTCACAGAGGTAGCATGATCTGGGAGCAAGCTCTTTGGAGAACTATTCCAACCACTGATTAGGAGATGGCTGCCATTTCAACCATATTCAAAATCAGAGTTGTGGAATCAGAAAGTAGATCTGAATGATTTCTATCTGCCTCAGTTTCCAAGTCTATAAACAGAGTTTTCAGGTGTTGCATATAAAGCACAGAAACAGTATCTGCCATATAGTAAGTGCTCAATCAATGTTAGATATTACATTAAGAAGGTAGTGGACTGGAGGAAAACAGGCCTTTATTTTTAATACTATCTCATTTTTAGTACTCTCTCCACCACTGACTGATTCCTTGTGCAGTCTTAATCAAGTCCTTCCTCTCTTGGGGCCTCTCCCCATCTGTAAAATCAGAGGTAGAACCAGATGGCTCCCAAGCTTCTTCTACTATCAAGGATGTGTAGTTTTCTATGATCATCAAAGAGCCTTATGTTCCACATGCTGAAGCTGTTAGCAAGCAAAAATGTGAATTTGTAGTTGCAGGTTCCCAAATGAGAAGGACCAGGGCCAATGCCAAGGCCAAAGGCAGAACAACAGATTAATAAACCACCTGTGAGTTTTCCCCTGCATGAACTGTATCACACTCTGTTCAGGTCTTTGAATAGAGCCCTATCTTCCTTCCACAAAACTCACAGCAGAGGCAAGAGAACAGTAACAGCAATAAAAAAAGAAAGAAAGAAAAAAATAACAGCAATGAAGAATCTTGCCTTGTACAGAATTCCTGTACTTTCTTGCCTTTGATGACTGAAATCCAGGGCATTATCAATCTAAACTGGGCTCTCCTTAGGCACAAAGAGAAGGAAAAACACAGAGGCCCACTCTGAACCAGAAAGCTCATAAAACAAAGACCAAAGTGAGTGAATAAAAAATGTTAATGATTCATTCAACCACAAACACTGCAAAGGCCTACTATGCGCCAGGAAGAGGTGGGATGAAATAGACATGGTCCCTTACTACCACTGTACTCAGAGTACACACGGGGTGACATACTACAAGGTAGACAGTAATCAGAGCTATATCTGAAGTTCAGCCCCTGCTACAGAAGATGGGAAGAAGAGTAACTAATGCGGCAAGGGGATTAGAGAAACTTCACTGAGAAGCTCACATGAGATACTTACCTTGAAAGATGGGAAGGAACAGGGAATGTCAGGAAGAAAGTGTAAGCAAAGGAACATGGAGGGAGTGTTTAAGGAACAGAAACCAGTTTATTTTGACTGAGGCACAGGGTGTAGGTTTGGGAGAACAAAGGGAAACAAGGCAGGAGAGATATTTAGAAACAGATTATGGGGGAACTCATCTATGTGAGTGAGGAGTCCAGACTCTATATACAGTAAGCAAAGGGAGCGTGCTAAGGTTTCTGAGCAGAGACATAACATGATGACAACACTGTCTGAGGAAGATCACACGGGCACGCACGAAAAGGAGGCAAAGGGGGCCAAAGTACTAGATTACTATGGGACCACATAACAGGAGACCACAAGCACTTTCTAAGCATGTGTGGGAATCCAACAGGTCCTGTTCACTGAGCTTCTCTCTGCCAAGGTTCAGTTTCATGTAATCTAAGTTTGAGAGGTACTCTCTTGCCAGGCTTTCTAACCACCAAAATCTGCTAGAGCAGTAGAGTAACAAGTTTCCCAAAGTCAAGAATCCAATTAACTCTGAGATCACAAAAAGGGAAGAGCTGAGGTGGGAGAAGTCTCCAGATGGGTCAGCTCCATATGAAAACTCAACCCCTTGGGCTCCTCTTTACATCACTTCCAGCCTCACCTTTTTTAGAGGGGCTGAAGCAAAGCGTAGTGAGACTGAAAACACCAGGCCAGGGCTAAGGATCCAGAGCAACAATACACATCAACAGCCCAGTGCAGGGCTTGGCATATGAGCCATGGTCAATACGCACTAGTTCTCTTCCCATCCTGCAAGGTCAGTTCCACCTATAAAGTCCAAGGAAGCTTCAAGAGTTAGGTCACCTCAACTCTTCCCCAGGGGCCTCTCTAAAGTACCCTCATCTAAAATGACCTAGTCCCCAGAAATCACAGCTGCCATGTCCTCAGCACCCATTTTGTGATGGGTGCCATACTAGGTGGCATATGTAATCCTAGTCAACCTTCACAATGACCTTATTATGCCCTTTTCATACAAGACAAACCAAAGTTCTGAGAGGGGAAATGACTCGAGGACACACAGCTAGGAAGTGGCAGAGGTGAGACTGAACCCAGGACTACCCAAAGTCAAGATCTTCCAACATTTCATTCGTGTCACCTGCGCTGGCCTCTGATCTGCCACTGACCATCTGACAGGTGGCCTGGAAACTCCCTAAGAAGAGAATACACGGGGCATCATCTCTCCTCACCTTACACCAAACCCACACATGTCAAGAGCTTTTGGATGAAAACGGTTAACTTTAAAATAAGGTAGTGCACACAGATGAAAAACTCCTCACGTGAAAATCTATTCGTGATGTTGCACTCTCTGAGCCTTGGCCCAACCACACAGTGCGGTAGGGACTGAGTTTCAAACCGGCCACTGACCGAGCTCCAACGTCGGACACCTGTCACAACCTAACCCTGACCCCAGGCACCAGCTGAGCCCCGGCCGGGGACACCCGCCACAGACGGAACCCAGCTCGGTCACAGACCGGGTCCCTGAGGAGAGCCCTGAAGAAGCGTTCCCTTCCCCGGTCCCTCCGCAGCACGGTCGGACCGTGACCTCAGGCCTTGAGTGCCCTGTCCCGGGCACACCGACTCGTTCACAGACCCCCAACCCATTCTGCCTGGAGGGATACCTCGCTGTGTCGCCTTTACCTCAGCTGCAAGACCCGTCGCGCGCACCCATCCGCAGGTCTCTCCGAGAACACGGAAGAGGCGGTACTAGACCCAAGGGGCGGGCCCGACCGGAGAGGGGAGGAGCTGCGCACGCGTCCTGATGGCTACATCACGCGAAAGGGTGGGGGCGAGCTAAGTAAACTGGGAAGACGTGCGGGGAGAGAGGCGGGAAGATGGCTGGGACGCGGGGTGGGGCCTAACGCCTCTCCACGCTGTTGGGGTTTTTTGTTTTTGTTTGGTTTTTTTCCGAGTATAGGTCGGGAAGTCCGGGAAGCGCGGGGAGGGAGGCAGCCAAGCAGCGGCAGGTGTAATTACCATTTGCCCAGAGCTTCCCAGAGTTTGCGTGTGCCAGGATGGAATTTTTAAAGTGCCTTTTGAGTACGCAGAAATGCAAAATCTTTTTTTTTTTTTTTCTAAAATGAGGGCTAATTCTGTAAAATTTCTTCAGATGTTTGTGTACCTATCATTTCATCCTAAGAGTTTCCTTGAGCGAAGCGTCACCCCCCAGTAGTTCAAAATCAAACACTTAAAAGTTCATTTCTTGTAGAAAACCAACTGCTTTTAAATTAATATTTCAACCAGCCTCCTGCCCTCCCCCAGGCTGCAAGTATAATGAGGGAATGAGAGTGCTGACTTGGGTTTAATTTAGGTCCTGACTCTTGAGAGTGTTTCCCCCTTGGTAAAGTGGAAGTAAAATATCCCTTCGCTGTCTGTCTCAGGATTGTTATGAGGGTCTGTTGAGCACTGTTAGTTAACAGACCCTTAGACTCCTTTCCCACCATCCTGATAAAGGTTTGTTCCTTTCCCTTTCTGGGTGCAGTCTTCTCATCTGTATGATGGAAGGAGAGAACATTCAGGGATTTGCTACATTTTTCAGTCTGGGTGAAGGCTAGAGAGGGAGCCTTCCCCCAGGCTTCTGTGTTGTCACTTACAGAATCACTCAGTCCAACTCAAAGGCCCCTGTATATCCTGACCTCTCCCACCCACCACTTTCTAGGCCCACTCAAGCTTCATGTCTTCAGTGGCCAGGCTGGCCTGCTCCTCTCTACCCTAAACATTTAAATAGCCAGGGTTCTGAGTCTTTCAGATCTCTGTTTCAATCCAGGATCTCAAAATTGCTATGTCTCTAAGTACATAGTTCAGTTAAAACTAGATGAGGGCTCTGGAGGATTCAGAGAAGGAAGGGCTCCTGGAGGGCTCCCCCAAATCAGGTGGAGCTCCAGCCATACAGTGGCTCCCTTCACTATGCCCTACCTATAGCTTCTGAGGATGGGAGAGTGGAAATGGGTACCCTTCACTCAAAGGTAGATGCTCTGTCCCAAAATGGGGAGAGTGCCTTGCTTCCACCTCATTCCCTGCTCTAAATATTTTTATAGATCTTGAATAAACAGGAAAACCAAGCCTTCTGCAGTGGCTGCCCAACCAAACTGTCCCTCTACCTCCAACACGCTGCCTCTCACAGGACCCTCTCCTGCTAAGTTTTGCCCTATGGAGTGGGGGAAATGCTGCCTGCTGTCCTCTGGCTTGCTGAAGCCCCAACTCTCTCTTTGTGTATCCTCCTTTTTCTCTGTCTCAATCTAGTCTTCTCTGACCATCATGCACTGAATTTCTCAAAGCAATTTTGTGATGTCTTCCTGATGCAGTCAGACGTTCCCATGTTAAGTGCAGGCCTTGGCTACACGGTTCTGAGATAAATTTACCTTCTCTGCCGCGGTATATTTCAAAACAACTATGAGTGCAGAGCCTCAATTTTGAGTCTGAGCCATCCAGTCATTGAGAAGGCAGTGGTGACCTGCATAGAAGGTGTGCAAGCAGGGCCACCTTTTACGATGCTAGGTTGGGCCTCCTCTGGTGAGCCAGAAGAATGAATGGCAGAGTGGAGGGCTTTCCAGAGACTAAAGCAGTGAAAGCAGCAATGCTGAGCACCAAGAAGGGAGCCAGGCAGCTAGGCAAAGACAAACCTGATTTAGTAAGCTATTATATGTCCGGCATTTAGAACTGTGCCGGACACAAAGTATTAGCTATTACTGTTATGATTGTGAATGATCCACAGACTGTGAGTAACAAAGGAGCTCAGAGATAAGTCAGTCCCTTGCTCTCACACCTGGTCATGAAACAGACTGGGAAATCGAGGTCTAGAGTGGAAAGAGGCCCGCCACTGTACCTCAGAGGCTGGGCTGGTACTGGACCCCAGGCCTCTACCTCCCAGGAGAGCCAATGCACAGTTAGCTTGTCTCCCTCTCAGGGAGAGTTCTAGGTAGTCCTTTGCTGACTCTTGTCTGGGCAGTGGTGGGTAAGGGACAATGAAATGACAGCAAGACCTGTGCTAAGGGGCTCAGATGTCTGCTGAAGAGTAAGCTCAGAAGTCAGCCCCATGTCTTGCCACCCCCACTTTGAGCTCTAGCCAGCACCCAACAAACAGCCTCTTCTTGAGAAAGTCTTCCTTTGCGGTGATTAGGGTTAGGATTATATTTCTGCTCTGTCCCTTGACCCATTCGCTCTAATAAATCACACAGACTAAGGGGGTGGGGTTAGAATAGCCATGCCAGGGAACCTGAGCTGAACAAGGAAAGACTCGCAAGAGACTGAATTCCACGAAGGCAAGGGCCAGTCCTCCCTAATCCTAGACTAAGCCAGAAATTCTGGGTCCAGAATTCCCAGAGCCCTGGGAAAACCTTGGTATCTCCACTCTGGAGAGCTAGGCCAGACATGACCAGCCAGCCCTCCACATGGCCTGGGATCTCAGGACAAAAAGCCCTCCCTTCTCCATTCTGGCCCAGTTCCTTTCTCAGCCTGCCCAGGAGCCATGTGGCACCCAGACCATAGCTTCCCACGAGTGCTGCTTAAGTTTGCCTCCTTTATTTTACCAAAAATAACAGTAATAAACTCTTGCCTCTGTTTCACAAAAATAGATTTCCCTTCTTTCCATCCCCTCTGCAGTCAGCACTGGCCACAGCCTAGAATCCATCTTCCAATCCACAATCCTCCCTGAAAGGAATCTCTGATCCCTGGACCCCACCCCACCCCAGAGCCTCCGGCAAAGCTGCTGGGTCAGTGTTTCCCTCCAGACTTCTCCAGAGGCAGCGGTCTGGAGTCCAGCTGGCTGGCCCCAAGAGCCCCATCTGCTTCCTCAGAGATCAGGCAGCTGCTGGGCCATGAAGAGGGGCATAATTTTGGAAGTTTGGCTCAGTATACAGCCCCAGCAGACCTGAGGGGCAGTGGGGCACTCTGGCATTCACTAGAAATCCTTGCTCAAAGCAGGAACAGTTGTGTTCTAGAGAGGGGCTGTCAAACCCTCTTTCCACATGCAGCTCATCCCCCTATGTAGCAATCTGTAGGCCCTGAGATGGGAGTCAGGACCATTAGTTTCCACTCCAGCTCCATAAAAGCCTTTCTGTGAGGTCTTGGATAGTTTCTCTCTCCTTTCTTCTTGGCTTCAGCTTCCTCCTATGTACATAGATGATTCTGTGAGATTGGATGATCCTCAAGCCCTTTCTGGCTCTCCGTCCTGGCCTCCCAGTGTAGAGGCTCTGGGAGGGAGGGCCCTTTCCCTGCCTCAGCTTCTCCACCGGTGGGTCTGGGCACAGCAGTGCGGAGTAATAGAGTATAGAATGAACACCCCAGGTTTTCTGTGGACAGCTGTTCAACCAGCTGGAATGTCTCGGGGATGGCTCAGGCAGGAGGCAGGTCCTTGCAGGATGGGGCTTTCCAAGCCTGGAAGAGTCCATTCGCTAGCAATATATCTTCCCTGGCGGGGGATGGGACACAGGTCTCCAGGGTTTCTGAATTCAAGTTCCACTAGCTTCTTGGGTTGTAGGATTATCTTTCACTGGGATTCAGATCCTGAGAGCCAAGTCTGTAGGTTCTGGGAGCTATATTGGAGTGTATGATTCCCAATTTAAGGACCAGAGGACCTATGCGGGCATGAGGGATCACCCCGCTTACCCCCCCGCCCCACCTCAGCCCTCAGGAGACTATCTACAATCAGGCTTTCCCAGAGGCAGAGGGATGAGTGAAATGATAGTTCCTGGGCATCTTTGGCTGAGCAAATCAGAACCTGTGTCTGTGGTGGGCCAAGGGGTTATGTACTCAGGACAGGATTCCATTCTTACATCCCTACGGCTCCCCAGAACTCATACTCATGGAAGGGGGTAGCCTGAAAGTTCAAATAAAGAGCTACATGTACAACCGTATCTTGTGCACTTATACACATGGTAAGACCACTGACTTGTCATCACTCGCACAGTGGTCAGTCTGGGGGTCCCAATCTCTCCTTCTTTCCGTTTATCCATTTACCTTGCATTTATAGAGGGCCTAGTTTATGTGCCAGGGAGTGTCTAAGGCAGCTAGCTCTTACAGATGCATTCTGCAGTGAAAATCACATGCTCACACACACTCACACAGCCATCTGAGCTTATTCACACACAGCTTGCCTACACTCTTGTATCTTTCTCACTATCACTCAGCCACATCCACATTCCCTACATAGGCATGGGACCACCATAGAAGGGTCAAGTACTGGAGCAGAAACCTAGCCCATCTCACCCTTAGATTTCATCTGAAGATGTAGCTTCTTTTGTCCTTCTTTTCCTTCTGCCCACCTTTAAACTCCCCCCCTTCTCCATTCATAAGCAGTCAGGCGGCATGTGGGCAGACTCCCGAGAACCACAAGTCCAGTGGCTTTGTGTGTGTGGAGGGGTCCCATGAACTTCAGGTTCCTCTGCCACCAGATTCCTGAGGGTCCTCTCCCCAGCTACCCTGCGTTCAGATGGTCCATGTGACAGGCAACAACTCCAGGCTTGGGCTCAGTGACAGATCCGCTCTGTCATCTCCCTCTGCAGAGAGAGAAGGTAGGTAGTGGTCAGTCAGAGTTCACTCTACCAGATAGCCCCTTCCCTAATCATGGGGCCTGGCTGTTCTGGGCCTGACTCTGGCCCCTTCCTGCCCTCCCCAACCTGAACCCAGGCTGTAGATCTGAGTCTATAAACTGAGACCAGAATGAATTCTCTACTAAAGTATAGAATCTACTGTTCCACGAATTGCCTTCCCCTAATTTATCCATGCAGATATTGGATTTTCTGAAAGTAGCCTTTGGATCTGAAAACTCCGAGGCTAGTGCTGGAAGGAAGGGGAGGGCGACAGGGACCTGGCCTCACCAGGGGCTCCAGCTCCCGCTGGTCCACCAGGCTGAACTCGCGGATGAAGTAGTAGAAGTGCTTGTAGCAGGTGTTGACGTGTGCTTCAGCCCCCATGCTGAGGATGCTGTCGAAGTGGTGGATGTAGACGTGGACGAAGACCCGGAAGAGGCGGGTCAGGATCTTGGTGCAGACCTGCTGGAAGTTCTTGGGGAAGGGAACTCCTAGGAGGTGGGGACAGGCAGAAGTGGGGGCAATCAGCAGCCTGGGGATGAACCGCTGCCCAACCCTGCCCTTCCCGCCACAGGAAGCCTTCACTCAGGATGGCCACTTCCCTGCGGGGGACTGAGAGATCAGGAGCCGCTTTCTCCTCGCTTCCCCTTTAAACAAAGCACAGATCTCACTGTGCCTCTCCCCTGCTGAACTCCGAATTATCTCCCACATTTTCCCATCACCCAGAGTCAGACCCTGCAACCACACTGGGGTCACTGACTAACCTTTCTTCAACTATAATTATGCCCAGATTCCCCACAGAAATATGTGCATCCACAGGTACTGCCCCATGATATCCTGGATATAATTCCAAGGTGAGTTTATCAACATCTCTGGCCCATTTTTAAAAACATGGGTCTTTGGGGCACCTGGGTGGCTCAGTTGGTTAAGCAACTGCTTTCGGCTCAGGTCATGATCCCGGAGAGCCGGGATCGAGCCCCACATTGGGTTCCCTGCTCGGCGGGAAGCCTGCTTCTCCCTCTCTCAGTCCCTTTGCTTGTGTTCCCTCTCTGGCTGTGTTTCTCTCTGTCAAATAAATAAATAAAATCTTTAAAAAAAATAAAAACACGGGTCTTTGGGATTAAGTTCTAACTCCACAGCACGGTGCCTGCTCAAGGCCTTTCATGGCCTGACCCCAACCTCCTTTGCCAGCCTCACCTCAACTCCTTCATCTTCATACCATTCATGCACCAAGGCCCAGATCCCCCAACTGGAGAATTACAAAACTGTCAAGAATTAGTTCAGATACCCCTCATCCCTTCAACTATTCAATAACACAAAGACCCTTCCATCTTTGAGCTGGGACCCATGCTGGGTCTACTGCATCTTTTTTTTTTTTTTGCCTCCTATGATATGGGTATGGAAGTCCTTCTAGACATGATAAAATGGAAGTGCATGATGGTGACCCCACTCATCCAAGGCCATACTAGGAATTAGTACAGACTGGGGCAGGATTATCCGAAGAGATAAACGCCACAGCCCCTGCACCTGTGAAAAGGCATCATTTCTGCACAGTCCCCTGTACTCACGGTAGAAATCTTGGTGACTATGCCTTCTTCTTTGCTATGGCAGAGTCATCCCCAGCACAGACACCTGGGGTGTCCCAGGCCTGGAGGTTAAGGCTAGAGGCTAATAAGAGCCCAGACACGGGCCCACATTGGTTCACCCTGCTTCATACGGGGCCTCACAGCTCTCAGGTGGGGTGGAGCCCTGCCTCCTTGTGAGCCCTTGCAGGGCCAGCCCAGGTTTTTTAGACTTGTCCTGCCCATCTAGACTTGGGGGCCTGGACCCCAAGAGACCAGAGGCACAGTTCTGAATTCCCGATTCCGTGTACTGTCCCTCTGTTGGCCTCAGTTGCTCTTGTGTGAAATGCGGACGTTCCCTGTTGGGCCTGACAGGCCCCCAGATGGGGAGGGGCTGTGAGCACTGAATTGTGACTCGTGCCCAGCCTCCCTCAGTATTCAAACTTCTCCCCTCTGGGCTTGCCCACCCTGCCCCACCCATCTCTGATTCCCACAGCTTTAAGGCGCAGGAATAGGAGGCTGGGTGGGGCTGGCCATGCTGTGATGAATACAGGGTCATGCCTGCTCATCTCTTGGGCCAATATCCGCTCTTGCTGACCTCGGGTGGGGAAAGGCCAGTGGGACATCACTCATCTCCTCTCGCCACCCTCACCAGGCTGCCCAGCTGAGATAAGAAAAGGCCCCATGGCTTGGGCCTGACAAGGGAAAATTCTGCCCTCAGACCCCTTTGAGATGGAGCTATAATCTGGCCCTCCCAATCTGCACCCCTTTCCCTTTCTTGGAGGGAAGAGTCAGAAGTAACAGGAGGTTGGGAGTCAGTCAGCCCAGGCAGGGTGACAGGCTAGGAGCACCTAGAGGCATCTCTTCAAGAATCACGGGGCTCCTGGAGGGACATTAAAGCCTCAGATAAGAAAGAGTACCAAGCCCAGAGTCAGGCAGTCCTAGCTCAAGATGCCAGATCTTGAGCAGACACTTAACCTCTCTGAGCCTCAGTTTCCTCTTCTACAAAATGGGGATGAAAATCACACCCCCCCCAAACCAACTCCTTACAGAACTGCTGTGTCAAACTAAATGCCTCATCTGTAGAATGGGCTCTGAGGGGCTCCCTCCCTCCCTGGCCAGCTGGACTCGCCTTCCAGGGGGACTCACCAACACGAGTGGGAAAGACGTCCTCGTCATTGATGAGGCCCTCAATCCAGTCCATGAGCAAAGCCATGTAGCGCGGCGCAGAGAGCTTGGCAGGCCGCCGGTACTGGTGCTCGTCCTGCCAGCGGTACTCATAACGGGGCCCGCCGGCCATGACCGGGCAGCTGGTTTCGCTGCAGCGCTCGGCCATGGTGCCGTAGATGAGGTTGATGCGATTGAAGAAGTCCACCACATGCACGGCGATCCAGTCGTCGATGTTCTCCCCCGGCGGCAGCCTCACCACACTGCGCAGGTCCAGGCCGGACTTGAGTGATGCCTGCGCCTTCTTATACAGCTCGAAGCGCTGTGTGCCTGGCTCGAAGCGCTTCCGAGGCCGGAACGTCTTGTCCTTGGCGAACACCTGCTTCAGGCACAGTGCCATGGCTGGGCTGGGCGGCCGGCCAGGTGTTCAGTGGCAGGACCTGTGGGTGCCCTGCCAGGGCCAAGGGCACAGAGGGAGCCTGCCGGTCAGGTCCTCACCAAAAGGCTTTGACTTCCCAACACGTACTTCCCTCACACCCTCAGCTTTTGGCCAGCCTCTGCAGCCTTTGCTTAGAGTCTAAATCGTCCACATCCCGAGAGCGCTGAGGCTCCCGCCCTGTCTCCAGGCTACCCTCGCTTCCCCTGCCAAGCAGCCTTAGCCTTCCTAGCTCATGTTGTTCTGCTCCCCGCTTACTACATCTCACAGAGGTCTGGGCCTGGGCTCCAAACAGGTGCTCATCTGACTTCTTGTTGATGAGAGGTGGCACAGGCTTCCTGCGGGCCCGCTGGGAGGCAGGAGCCTGGATAAAATGACCTCTGGGCCAGCCAGTGGGGCAGCGTGGGAGAGCCTGGCTGCATTGTGCTGGGGTCGGGATAGGGGCAAGGCCCCGCCTTCAGCTTCCTCTGGGATATCCCGTAGTCCATCCGGCCACGGGGGATTCCCAGGGAGCAGAAGGGACTTTTCTACCAAAAATGTACTTTCCTTTTATTACCCTGAAAGAGGAAAGGACTCTCACAGGACCAGCTGGGTGGCCTCAGAGAGTGGATGCAGGCACTAGAAGAGAGAGGGAGGTGGCTGGTCCAGCCATTTCCTCTGACAGTGGCTAGAGAGCCTTCCCCACCAAGCCAACCTCCTCCAGCCCCAATCCAGAACAAGCCACGGGCCTCTCCCCTTGCACCTGAGGGTACATGTTCTGTGAGTACCCGCTGAGACCAGAATTTAGCCATAGAAGAAGGACTAAAGCTAAGCTGTGGCTCCCAGCTGACCTCTGACCTGGCCCTGACCCCAGTCAGTCTGAGTCCTGACTCTAGCCAGAGACTGAGGCTGAATACAGCCACAAACAAAGCCTCGCCTTAACCTTCTCACATCTCTCAGTAATGCCGGGGCAGGGTGGGGGGGAGGGAAGGAATGAGGCGGCAGTTGGAGGGAGGTGGCATGTCAGACAACAAGTCAGGACAGTGGAGAAGTCTGGAACAAGGATTCTTCCTTGTACCCACAAGAGGCAGGCCAGGATGGGGATGGTCAAGTAAATGACAGGCATTTGGAGAGTAGGGGCAGGTGTCCCAGCAGGACCTTGTCCTCTTGAAAACATCCCTCAAAGATGTGGAACGTCATCTCATCCACTCCTTGATACTTGACTTCTACCCAGAGAAGTCCTCAGTGTGGATCTTGTTTCCTGAACCCAGAGAAGATTTCCACACTTCATACACCACCTGTATTCCAAACTTTGCTTGGGGTTAGTGTTTCCAAAATCACTCCTACTGCAGTTTTGTGGGGTTCCTGGTTCTCCCCCTTTGCACAGCCCCCTTTACTGACAGTTACCAACATTCATCACCCTATCTTTCCTGCCCACTTCACTCCACCAACCCTCCCTGCCACCCCCCTCAGCGCTGCTGCGTGATCCCTGAACCTATCCCCACCCTCCTGCCACTGTGTGTTTTCTCACACTGGTCCTTTGTTTGACTATACATGGTCAAGTTGAATGCTCTCTCCTCCCACAGCCCCCTCTACCGAACCCAGATGTCTTTCTCCTGGGGGGCAGAGGAGGCTGCTCTTTGGCTACTGTTGTCCCTCCTCCCTCCAGCCCCCAGCCTAGGTCAGGGCCTAGCATATAGTTGATACTTAGAATCAAGAACTGTAGAGCTGCAAGAGCCCTAAGAAATCAACTAACCAACCCACTTCTTGCAGAGATGGGGAAACTGAGACCCTCCTTTTGAGGAGCTGCCATTCACAAAGCAAGTTACTGGCAAGGGATCTCCCAGAGCAGAACTGGGAGCTGGGATAAAGTGGAGCTCAGCCCATCACAATGAGTAAAGGACCATTTTCTTGTGCTGGCTGGTCACTGGTCTGGTGGACATAAGGGAAAAAGAGGGAAGTGAAGGGAAAGGGGAAGCATGTTCCCACCAATCAGACTAACCCAATTCCTGTTCCCCCAACATGCTGAACCTCCCACAATCCCCCATAGCACCTTGAGTGTCCTGACCATTGAGCTAGATTCCCATCCTCTGCCTACAGAATTTCGAGATCTGGGTCTTTTCCCAGGAACATGTAAGCTTCAGGAAGGGGGGCGGGAATCTAGACAAGCCACTTGCCACTTGTCTCTTCGCTTTCCACTCCCATGTCCTTATTTGGGTTTCTTTCCCTCACAGAACCTCTGTCCCCTCCCTCAACTATGGCCATTTCTGGGGCGCCTGGGTGGCTCAGTTGGTTAAGCGACTGCCTTCGGCTCATGGCTCAGGTCATGATCTCGGAGACCCAGATGGAGTCCCGTATCAGGCTCCCTGCTCAGCGGGAGGCCTGCTTCACCCTCTCTCACTCCCCCTGCTTGTGTTCCCTCTCTAGCTGTGTTTCTCTCTGTCAAATAAATAAAATCTTTAAAAACAACAACAACAACAAAAAACTATGGCCATTTCTTCCCCTTAGCCTCTGTTTCCTAACTCTGGGTGTCCTTTTACTCCTAAAGTGCCCAGTGATGGCTCACTCCCTGGGTGGGCATTTGAGTTTCCCAAATGAAGACCAAAGTAGCCCTGCCTGTTTCTGACATTTAGCCCCCCTCCAGGGCCACACCTGCCACTCCCCAGGCCTGGCCCAGGATCTTGGCTGGGGGCTGGCCCCAGTTTGAACCCAGAACGCAGCCTCTGCCTATGCGAAGTATATATGTATGTGTGTAGGTGTAGGTGTGTGTGTGTGTGTGTGTGTGTGTGTGTGTACGCCCGCACGCGCGCGCGCCCTGAGGGTAGAGATCCAAGAGAAAAGTAGAGGCGGGACTCTGCCCAGGGGCGCTCGGTTCTCGGCGTCCACCCCCAGGCCGCCCCCAGACTTCCTGAGCCCACTCGCCTAGCTGCCAGGACAGGCGGGTCGTAGGACCCAGAGGCGCAGACCTGATGTTTCCGCTTCCGAAGACACGCCCCCCTCCAACTCCGCCACCCCCAACCCGGACTTTCGCAGCTGGGAGCCTCGGACCCCGGATCCAGCGCCGCGGCCCGCCTGCCTTGGGGTGGAGGTCGCCTCCGTACGGGGCCACGCCAGGACAGTCGCAGAAATGAAAGTGACAGCGAGGCTGGGCCGTACGCCGACGGGGGAACGGGTGCTCACTCACGGGAACCGCCTCGGTCCACCTGGCCGCAGGGTCACATCCCCGGCGCGCCGGGTCGCCTTCCTCCGGTCCTCTGGCTGGGCCGGTTCTCTCGCTTGTCCGCCCGTCCGCCTGCCCGCCCGTCCGGGCCGCGGTCGCCCTCCGCCCCCACGGCGTCGCCAGCTCCGCCCCCGCCCTCCCGGGCCCCGCCGCGCCGCGGCCTCCGGGCGGGGAAGGGGCGGGGACAGGGGACCCCCTCCCAGTGCACAGACGCACTCCCGCCTTTCCGGAAAGTTCGAAGCGTGCTCCCAGCTTCCCTCTGGGGCAAAGGACTGACTGAGCAGCTGGCCCTAGCACTGTCTTCCTGGACTTTGCCACAGAGGCAGCCTCAGCTTCCTCGACTGTAAAATGGGGACAGACCCAGCCTCTGTGTGAAGCAGAAACAAAGAGGCTAAGTAATGGTGGTTTCCTAGCCTTTCTAGAATCATGTGTGTCCCGTTTGTCCCTGAGCTCAATCAGGGATCGGGGCTGCCCTCTCCCCTTAGTTCCTGGCATAGTATATGAGCCTGGCTCATAGCAGCCACTTAATTCCCATTTGCTGGGTAGATGAATGCTTTGGGAAACAAGCTCAGTCACCCAGCACTGAAAGGACTCGCCCTGAAGAGGGCGACTTTCACCTCCCCGACTGACTAGGGCTGGGGTCTTTGGTCAGGCTGGGCAGGTTCTCTCACCCAAAGTCACCCAATTTCCCCCGACAAGACATTTGTTCCAGCTCTGCCCAGTTAGGAATATTTACCTCCTTTCTTCCCAAATCCAAACCTTTGAGACTGATCTGATCTCTTTTTAGCCTAGGTTCCTCCCCTGAGGGCAGAGAGACATCCCACACCAGTACTCAAGGCAGGATAGCTCCCTTGGTTGGAGGTTGGAGGCCTTCTAGGGTGTGAGGACCAAGGCAGAGAGATTGGCTGTGGAAGTCACTCTGCAGGGTTGTGGAAGGTGAGGAGGTGGGGGGTAGGTATTTACTATTGCACTGATGCCCACTGGGCTCTCCTTGTATCTGGATCTTCTGTTTGCTTGATGGCATGAGAACAGACTGAATCCTAAGAATCCAAGCTCATAGAACTGAAGATTCATTCTTTTGTTAAGCACCTAGTTTTGCCCCAGTCTAAAGTTCCCTCTCTCTCTCTCTTTTTTTTTTTTTTTTTTTATGTCTGAGTCTTCGCTCTGTCCCAGATACCCTACAAGTGAACAATTGCATGGTCTCATGTATGAAGAAGGAATTCTACTCCAGTCCTTCGTTTGTTTGATATCCTAATCAGTACCCTTTCTATGCTCCGAAAGTAAATCGGGTGATGAAGCTGACCCTGTTGCTGACCTTAGGTGCTGACAAGTCAGCGATAGGGACAAGGCACACAGAGAGAGAACACAAGGTCAGAGCTCAGTCATCCAGAAGTGAAAACACGGTTAGGGACTGCTGGCGAACACTTTGTGTGCGTGGGGTTAGCCACAGGACGCACATGGAATACTCAAATTGGGCCCTTTGGGGAGAATTTAAAGAAAGCACTATTTAGAGGTGGAGTCAGGGTGCAGGGAAACCACAGGGGTGGCATATCACTGAAGGGCTAGCAAGAGCAGCCCTTTGCTATCTACCCTAGGCCAAAGCTGTGGGCCTCAGGTGAAGGGGTGCTGGGAGGGAGTGGTAAAAGTGGGAGGTACGAGGAAGGGGCTACTGGCCTGTTTTGACCATACCCAGCTCAGAGCAGTCATGGTGCAAAGAACAGGAGAGGGTGGTAAATCCTATGGAAGCCCTGGAAAAGGGAACTTCTGTGCCACGCATGGAAGTGGGCATTCCGAGGCCTCGAGCTGAAGGGAGGGGGGTGCAGAGTGTAGCTGGAGAGGCACCGGAAGATAAATGCTTGGCACTGGGGTGACTTCACAAAGGAAACAGAAACTGCTTATGCTTTCCTTATCATTCCATTCTAAATATTTCGAAATTTCATTGTCATTTCCTCTTAAACTCATGGATGATTTAGAAGTATGGCTTTAGTTTCTCAGCCTATGGGAGGTTTATATTTTTCTTGTTGACTTCTAATTATATTGCATTGTGGTTGGAGATCATGGTCTGTAAGATTCTTTGGAATGTGATGTGAGTCCCTCTGTGGCTTTGTACGTGGTTATTTGCTGTACCTCCGAGCTGGGTTTTATAGGACGGGCAGGAGTTTGCCTGGTGAAGAGTGAAAAGCACAGACTCTTACGTTGTGGGAAATAGAAATGATCCATTCTGAAGGCACTTAGGAAGTTCCCAGTTCATCCGCAGAGCTCCCTGGTGTCTGCCTTAATACAAGCTCATGGGCTGGCAGGTGGGATGGCAGACAGATGGAAGGGCTGGGAGAAGCCAGAGATGACCCTAAATACCTCAAGCACCTGTACCCTCTCCTATGGCTCTCAGTCTGGGCTAGAGAGATTGTGTACTCCTGGAGGCTCTGTTGGGACTAAGAGACTCAGACCCTGGAGTACCAGGTCCTGGCTATACCACCTATTAGCTGTGTGACCTTAGGTTACTCTTGCCCTCTCTGATGGCATGTTGGAACCCTAGAGGGGCTCAAATAAGGCCCAGTCTCTGAAGCCTGGAGGGAGCCATCGAGGACCAAAGTGAGGACGTCCTCTCTTCCATTGCACAGCCTGAGCACGTGACTCAGAGCTCAGGGTGGCGGCTGGTTTGTGGCTAGACCTAGGTACCCGCCTTGCTGTGTATCTCAGAAAGTCTCTGCCCCTCTTTGTGTGTGTCTGGGAAAATCAACTTTCCCCATTTGTATCACAAAAGTATCTTCCAGCTCCACCATTCCAAATGCCTTTTCAGGAGCAACTTCCTGCTCTTGTCACCGTAAGCCTGAACCCAGTGACTCTGCTGGTACAGAGTGACCTCTCCCTGGGGATTCCCCCAGCCCTCCTGTGCCAGGAAAGCCCCCCTCATTTGCACACTCCTCCCAGAATGAACCACAGAACCCCCCAGCTCACCCCACCAGGTATCTGGCAGCTCCCATAGCCTGATGGCGCCCACCTTCCCCTCTCTCTCCCAAGAACCAGTTTCTATTTCGGTTTCTTCCCCTCCCTGCCCAGAAAGCAGGATCTCTTATCCTGAGTCTTTCATCCTGGTACAGTGAGGAAAAAGTGAGGGATACGCCATGGCAGTAAGAGGTGACTTCCTTTAGCCTGAAGAAGACAAGCTTCAGGGGAATGTTTCCTGGGGGAGACAAGGTTGAAAAGGATTTATGTTAAAATTCTGTATGACTTTGGACAATGAGTTTATTCTCTGAGTCTATTTCTCCTTCTGTAAAATAGAAACAACAATAATAATATGTGCCCCACAGAAGAGCTGTGAGGGTCAGAGGTGATAGTCCTTGTAAACTGCAGAAAGCTATAGCCAGTCTTTTGGGGGTGCTGCCTTCAAGCATCCAGCAGGCTTATATGTAGAAGAGGGATTGCACTGGTCCCCTTGGTCCTGGCAGGCAAGTGGCAGAGACCCCTGTAACAGGAGATACAACTGAGCTGTTCAGTCACAGAGCCTGCTTGTGCTCCAGGGTGCTCCTCCCTCCGGGCTCCCCACCGGCCTTTGGAGTGGCAGTCATAGGGTGTGCATCAGGGCCTTAGAACAATGTCACCACCCTCTGCCCTAACCCCCAACGTGGCTCTGGTAGGCACTGCCCCCTCCCCTAGGTACCCACCCTCCAACCGCTGGGGTTAGTTCCCAGTTAGTTCCCAGGGGAGGTGAAAGTAATGGGGGGGGGTATGCTCACAAGGGCCCCAGGCTCAGCCTTCCAAGGAGCCCACCCCAAAGCTTGCACAGGAAGTTCTCTCCATCCCTACTTGTGATGGACAGCAGATCAGTGGTTGCTAGAGTGGTTGCTAAAGACAGAGCACAGGGTTGTGTAAGACTGATGACTTACAGACCTGGACCCCTGAAGCAAATAATACATTGTATGTTAATTTAAAAAAAAAGACAGAGCACAGGGACTTTCTCTGGATCACAGGTCTGCATCCTGATTATGGTATCCATAAAGCTATATATATTGTAAAATTTCATAGAACTATATATAAAAAAAGAAAAATATGGGGGATATAAAAATTGGTGAAATCCAAATAAAATCTGTAGGTTTTTTAAAAAAGGATTTTATTTATTTTATTGGGGGGGCGGGGGAGGCAGAGGGAGAGAATCTCAAGCACACTGCACGCTGAGCATGGAATCAGACACAGGGTTGGAGCTCAGGATTCAGAGATCAAGACCTGAGGTAAAACCAAGAGTCAGCCACTCAATCGACTACTCACCCAGGCACCCCTAAAGTCTGTAGTTTTAATAGCATTATACTAATATCAGTTTCCTGGTTGTAACCCTGATTATGTAAGATGTGGTCACTGGCGGAAACTGAGGGAGGGGTACATAGGAACTCTGTCATTTTTGCAACTCCTATATGAGTCCAAAATTGTTAAAAAAATAACTTTTTAAAGAAATTGGCCAAAAGTCTTATCAGTTGCAAGGTATGGATCCTCTCTGGATCCTGATTTGAACAAATAAACTATAAAAAATTTTATGAAACAATTGAGGAAATTTGAATGACTGCACTTTTGATAATATTAAGGAATTGTTATTTACTTTAGGATTTTTTTAAGTACTTGTCTTTTAGAAATATTAACAGATGTATGTATGGATGAAACAATATGATGGCCAGGATTGGAGGGAAAGTGAGTGAGGGTATATAGGAAACCAGATTGTTATGTATTGAAAAATTTTTATGGTGAGTCATAGGGACTTGGAATTTATTACACTGTAGGCTCTACTTATGTCTACATTTTAGTATTTCACTAATACATTGAAACTTATTAAGTAAACTTAATAAGTATTCCTTAAATAATAAGTATTTACTTATTAATAAAAAAGTCAACAGTAAGTTTAAAAAGGAACCACACAAGGGCAGGTTTCAAGGCCTCTCTCCTAGCGACTTTGTTTGACTTTGTTTCAGGATCTCCGGGGTGGGTGCCAGAATCTGCCGCTTAGCAAGCCCCCCAGTAATGCTCATTCAGAAGGACTGAAGTTTGGGAACACCTGCTACAGACTGAATGCTTATATCTCTCATTCATATGTTGAAACCTAATCCTCAAATGGTATTTGGAGGTGGGGCCTTTGAGGGACAATGAGGTCATGAGGATGGAACCTTCAGGAATGAGATTAGTGCCCTTACAAAAGAGACGCCACAGAATACCCTTGCCCCTGCTATTATGTGAGGATACAGCTAAGCGTGACTGTCTGTGAACTAGGAAGCCGTCACCAGACACTGAAACCGTGGGTGCCTTGACTTTGGACTGCCCAGCCTCCAGAACTATGAAAAATAAATGCCTGTTGTTTTTAAGCCATGCAGCCTATGGCATTCTGTTACCGCAGCCCAAACAGACTGAAACAACCTCTTCCTGTTCCCTCTATCATCCATGGGTGGGGTAAAGCTGAAGGGCCTCTCAGTGGGTGGGGTGATGTTTTCTAGTAATAATAGTAGTAAATTAGTATAGCTTCATCATCTTATGGAGATAGTATGTGGAGTGAAAGGAGTATGTCTTTCTGGCTCATTTGTTCATTTACTCCTTCATTCTGTAAATATTTACGGAGGACTCATTAGATGGCAGGCAGTGTACGAGGCCCCGCACGCAGACCCTACCCTTGCTTTGTGGGTAATGACAAAAGCCTCAGTCTTCTGAGGATTTTCCACCAGGTCCAGGTGTCCCGTTTCACAGCTCATAAAACTGAGGCTATACTGGAGGGCCTGGCAGGCTCAGTCGGGAGAGCACGTGACTCTTGATCTCAGGGTGGCAAGTTCAAGCCCCTACTCTAGGCATAGAGCTTACTTTGAAACAGAACAAAACAAAACCAAAGCTGAGGCTATAGAAGATCATTACCTGTAACAGGTCATTAAAGGGTTACCTCTTCAAGGGGAAGGGTCCAGTGACTACCATCACTTTGTTTAACTTCCTCAGAGTAAGGGGGGGGGGGAATGAGGCAAAAAGAGTGAAAGGGATGGGCCCCAAGATAAATAAGGACAATAAAAGCCATTCAGTGAACCTTTTATATACCATACTTGAGGTGCATTTTCTCATTCCTTCTCTCCTTGACCCTGGGAGGGAGGGAGGTTTGTCTCTTTAAAGCTGTTAAATTGTCCTTCCCTCTAGAAGGAGATATGGAGGCGTGGGCAAGAGAAAAAGTTACACCAAGGGGGAAGAAGGCATTGGACATGTTAGGATGATACCCCATACTCTGCCCCACAGTTCTCTCTGGGAGAACCCCGAGGTCCCATCTTGGCTTCATTTCCCTGGAGGAGGGAACACTGCAGACCCTCCCAGCCAGAAAGCGTGGGTCAGGCAGTGGGTGGGGGCCACCTCAGTGCAGCCTGAATTCCACCGCCAGCGCGGGGCTTGTGACTTCCCGCAGCTGTCATCCAGCTCAGAGGGGTGGGGTGCCAGTGGAGGCGGTGCTGTGTTTAGGGCTTTTTCAAGAAGCAGCTGGAAGACTGCAGCTTTGCCTAAGGCAAGGGAAATCAGGGTGTGCTCTCCTCTTCAGGGAGTCTCCTTCCATTACACCAGCTGCCTGGAACCAATCCTCCTCACGGGGGAGCCCTTGGCACAGAAAGTTCTTGATGCTCCGCAGATCTCCCTGGTGAGGCCCATGAGATTGTCTTCCCCTTTGGACAGGAAACCCTGAAGAGCAGGCTGTTACTTATTTTACCTCCTGCCCTGGTACTCTGTAGCAACAATTGACAGTTGTAAGGAACTTCTGGGTTTACAAAGTGTCCTCACGACCCCGGTCATTTCTGAGTCCTGTAACAACCCTGGGAGGCAAGGACTAGGTCCAAAAGGTAAAATGACTTGGCCAAGAGGCGGAGCCTGAAAATGGCTCAAATCCAGGCCTCTGAACCCCAACCACGTCCCCACCCCACCCTGGCCCCACACTCCCACAATGAGCACTTAGCAGATGCACAGTTTAAAAGCTATCTCACATGGCCCACCTGGAAAGTCAGATAAAGGAGAACAAATCAGCTTGAAAGGCGGCTAGACACTTTTCTAAAAATGGTCTCCTGGTAAAGTAGATAACACAATTAAGTTCACCCACCATCCCCAGTGACCTTGACACCACCTTAGATTTTTCGCTCATTCTTTTGATACCCTTGCAAAATCTGCTAGTATAAAATCTGCTAATATAGGTCATACTCCATACGTGCTACAGATGGCATCCAAGAGAGGAAGTTGTTAGGATAAGCTGTGGGTAGAAAAGGAGAAACACACAAAATGGAGACCAAACACAGAGAGAAGAGGTTCAGGAACAGAAAGCTATCTGAGGGTCACTTGGTTTCTAGAGTGGAGGGTCTCTGCCTCTGGGAAGAAGGAACATGGTAGACCACCACTGGGATACCCAGCTTCTCTGACCTTGACAGCAATTCCGTCTCCACAGGGGCACCCAGAGGACACAGTGCAGGCTGCTGGCCCGAGATAAATGGAGAAGGGCAAGAAAGTTCCAGCCAATCAATCTCAGCTCCAGTGGGGTGTGAGTCTCCCAGCCAAGCTCTGCAGCTGAGTTCTCATCCATGTCTGCTCAGCTTCCATACATCATCCCCCTCTGTTCTCTCACCACAGGCAAGAGCAAATGTGCACAGGATGGATGGAGAGCTTCGGCGGCACAGGCAACATACAACTCGCCATGCAGCTGCAGGGGCCAGGCACAGATAATCCAGCCTTTGGCTCCAGGGGTCATGAGCTGGGGAATTCTCAGCTCTTACCATCACACAGGGAGGCCATCTGGATTCCAAGTCTGGGAAGGCCCCTACTTTCCTCTGTTAGCCTTCAAAGTCCTTACCTGGGACATGCTAGGAAGAGCTGTCTTATCCCAGAAATATTTCCTAAAGGCAGACAATAAACAAACTCTTGTTTTTCAGATATTTTACAGGTGGGCTGCCTGGAACCAAAGCACAGAGAAAATCTGCAACAAGGAGAGAAGGAATGTTGCATCCAACATACTGTGTGACATTGGGAAAATCATTTCTCCTGGTCTAGGGACTTTTTCTTCAGGGAAAAAAAAAAAATCACTAATTTATTGCACGACTTCCCAGACCAGACTGAGCCATAGAATTACCTGGAGATTTTTTTTTTTTTAAATGAATAGTTTCCCAGGCCTCACTCCAGATCAGAAGAATCCATATTTTCATGGTGAGGCCTAAGAACAAACATCTTTGATAAATTCTTCAGGGGTTGATGCTCAACCAGGTGGGAAAATTACAGGTTTTGGTCTCTTTAAGCTTTAAACTGTTATGCTTAATGTTAAGAAAACAAAGGTCTGTAACCTGGAGGAACCTGGTCTCACATAAGTCATCCACCATTGGGGCGCCTGGGTGGCTCAGTTGGTTAAACTTAAGCGTCTGCCTCTGGCTCAGGTCATGATCCAGAGTCCTGGGATGGAGTCCCGCATGGGGCTCCTTGCTCAGCAGGGAGCCTGCTTTTCCTTATGCCTGCTCTGCCTGCAGCTCTCTCTAACTTGTGCTCTCTCTCTCTCTGACAAATAAATAAAATCTTAAAAAATTTTAGATAAGCCATCCATCAATAATCAGGCAGGCCCTGTACTTTGGCCCGAAACTCCAAGTGTCAATCTGGTTCCTGACTGTTCTAGGTGTGGGCACTGGGTCCATCCAGCTGGTAATCAGAAGAAATAAGCAGTGCTCATTCTAACCTGTGTGCTCTGGTCTGGGCTTAACCCAGCCCTCCCCTCTTTACTCCCACCTGCTAGTTTATGAATCTAGCCTTGAGATTCCCAAATTCCTACTGCCATGTTCTCTGGCATAACTGTTGCTCAAGCCTCTTCATATTCATGGAAGAAAATTCTAGAAATGACAAATAGTGCAGGAGGAATAGTACAGTAACAATAAATAATTGTGTTCAGAAGTAGGTCTATGTTCTGGAAGTAGATCTATGTTCCAAAAGCAGAAGATCCGACCTCTTCCTTATAGATGTGTGCTTTGAAAATATGAAGTACTTAATCTAGCAGCTACTGTTTTGTACTTTTATTATGTGTGAAGCATAGTGCTACACACTGTATATATGCCATATCATTTAATCCTTTTCTTTTGAGATAGGATTTTTTTTCCTTTCTTTCTTTTTTTTTTTTTTTTAATTTACAGATGAGAACACAAAGGCTCAGAGAGACTGGGTAACTTTTCCACAGGCAGACCTGGGATTCTAATTTACACCTTACTCTTTCTTTTTTTTTCCCCAAAGATTTTATTTAATTATTTGACACAGAGAGAGATCACAAGTAGGCAGAAAGGCAGGCAGAGAGAGAGGAGGAAGCAGGCTCCCTGCTGAGCAGAGACCCTGATGTGGGCCTTGATCCCAGGACCCTGAGATCACGACCTGAGCCGAAGGCAGAGGCTTTAACCCACTGAGCGACCCAGGCGCCCTACACCTTACTCTTAACATCTCTGACGCTGTCTCCCCAGTGTCCTCATTTGTAAAATGGGAATAGTTTTATCCTAATAGTATTGTTAAAAAAGATCAAATGCAAGAAACTTAAGTAGTAGAAGCAAACATCTCAAAATCTCCTGGGAGTCACATACTAAGCGAGGCTCAGCAAAACACCTTTATGCTTCCTCTCTTCCCCTGCAAAATATAAGATCTGTCAGCTACTTCCCAGCATACTAGAGGGAGGTCAACATGGGAGAATAAATGCGGGTTGAGGAAATATGAATGCAAGCAAGGCAGGGATTCATGCCACATAGTAAATGTAGGAATGACAACGGCAAGAGCAAAAGTGATCTGGGGATCACAGTAGACCAAAAGTGAAAACTGATCCAGTGGTGATATTGCAAACCAAAGCAAGGATTTTATTTTGGAGGGGGGTGGTTCAGGGAACACTTGAGGGGATACCACTTACCTCTGGTCACTGCCATGGCACATGTAGAAGACCAAGGCAAAGTGAGTACCACATGTTAAGAGGGACACAGGTGGGGATGCCTGGTGGCTCAGGTCATGATCCCAGGGTCTTGGGATAGAGTCCTGCTTCGGGCTCTTTGCTCAGTGAGATGCCTACTTCTCCCCCTACCTGCTGCTCCCCCTGCTTGTGCTCTCTCTCTGACAAATAAATAAATAAATCTAAAAAAAAAGCAAGAGGGACACAGGTGCTGGACAACAAAGACAAGATTCAAGTCAAGATGTGATGGGAACACTGTCCTGCAACCAGCCAGATGAGAAATCGGGATATGTATAGAATCCTTGAAGTCAAGAGTTCCAGATAGGAAAAACCATGTTTTGAGAGCAGATCGTGGGGAGACAGTGGAGGGTGGGAATGGGGACAAAAGTGAGAAAAGGACAAGGTGGAGAGGTCAGTAAGGTGACCTCGGTTAGTGGCAGCAGTGTGGGGAGATGACTGCCAGGTGGGCCATGGCATCTCCCAAATGACTGCCATCCTATATCCACCCTGTTACCCGAAAAGGTCATCTTAGGCTCAGCCCCAGGTCTCACTGTGAGGAAGACACTGGTGGGTTCGACTTTCCATAAGCAGGGGCTGGGGTTTGGAGTCATATAAGGAAAGACAGAAGGTGGTTTAATCTGCTGCAAAGACTTTCCGGGCAACTGGAGAGCTGTTCCTATATGCCAGCAGGACAGGCTATGAGGTAGAAAAGTGAGACTTTCCTGGGAGCCTCCAAAGCCCAGTGAGATGAGGAGTGAGGGGTGGCTAGGTCTCAGTGCAGGGTGGGGATAACTTTTCATCACTCAGAGCTGTCTCAGCAGGGCTCAGGTCAGCCAGCGGGGTGGTCAGCTCCTAGGCCCTGGAAGTTTCCAAGTAGTTGCCCAGTGGCTAGGACATGTTGTATAGAGTGCTGCTGTCATGGCAGGAGTTTCAACTAGACCACGGTTTTTCAGTCTTTCTTGGAGAAACTGTTTCTTCAAATGACAGGTTAGGGGAAGCCCAGCAAATAAAACACTGCTTTTCTGCTTGAGTTAGGGGTAATAAGGACCAGGCTCCCAGGATGGATCCCCACTTCTAAGGAACTACTGGCATTCCCTGAAGCATAGTTGAAAACTAGAGACTGGACAGTCTCTGAAGTCTTTTGTAATGCTAAGATTTGGTAAGCAAGATAGGAGCTTGAACATGCTTTAAAATAATGATCTTGCTCCAAAAGTTTGGACATTGACCCTCACTTCTCCCTTCTTATATACCCTGAACCCGGATGTTTTCTATGTGCAGCTTCTGTAATAACAGCAAGCAAAATGCCCACTGCCTGGTCTGGGATATAACCACAGTATGTTTTGCCAGGGCTGGATCTCATGGTGCAAGGGATGTTTACAGATGCAGGTGCTCTGAGCTGAGCAGTCATGTAAGATAAATTTATTCAACATTTGCTGGGTATCTTATCTCTCTGCGTAGGCTTCATGCTGGAACCTGGAAAGATAATGTCCAGTAAGATATGATGCTTGTCTCTAAAAAGTGTGCAGTCTATGGGAGCCATAGCCTTGTAAACATGGATTACAAAATGCTGGGAAGCCCAAGGAACATGTGATGTGCTGGGAAGCACAGAGGGCAGCAGGTAAGCGGGCAGCTGTCAGGCAGGCTCTGGATGCTTCCATGGAGCTTTGAAAGCCATGTAAGAGTTAACCTGATGAAGGGGGAATGGCATCTGAGGCCGGAAGATGTATCCTAAAAGACCAGCACAGAGGTGAGAAGAGCACAGGTTATTTCAGGAGCTGCTGCTCATCCAGAATGATTGGAGCTACGGGAGTGGGTGGGGGCCCAGCCCGATGGGGCCTGGAGAAGCTGACCAGATCCTGAAGTTCCTGTGTTTTAGGAGCCAACTGAAAGGGACTTGGTTCTGAGAGCTCAGGGGGGCCTGGGAGGATTTATAAAGGTTTGAACCAATTTTTCTTGCAGCCCTTCAAGCTCCTGAGGTCCGCAGACCTCAGAGGGAGTCCTATGGAAGTGAGAGATGAGCCTGCTCACTGGATGTTACAAATGACACCATTAAGTCTGGAGCGTGGACAGTCGCCTTCTATTCGTGGCTTGGCTCCCGATGCAGGCAGTGACCTTTCAGTCATCTCTTCCCTTTTCATGTACCAAGTCTCTCCTTCAGCAGAAGAGGGATAAAAATGCTGCTTCTCACCTGCCACATTAGGAGAACTGCCAAGACCAAAGTACTCCCGGGAGCACAGAACAACCCCACACAAGTTCTCCTTGTTTAGGACACGATGCCTTTGGAAATAAGGTTTGGAGAAATCAGAAATGTCTAACACAGGCATTTTGTTCTTTAGCTGACAGCAGGGAAAATTGGCACACTTGTGTCTCAGAGCAAGGGCTGATTCAGGAGCTCCCCATGACTCCTCAGGGCCTGAGCTGGCTACTGGGGCTAAGGTTAGAGGTAACTGGGAGGCTGCCATCTTTTCTGAGCTCGAAGTGGGGGAGGACAGGGTTGGTGCACAGAGAGCAGCCACACATCTCACCAACCTGCAGGTTCTACTGACCTCACAGGCTTGTGAGAAGGGCAGATCTAACCCATGCAAAGGGCCTGCACAGTGCAAGGCACACGGTGAGCTTCCAGTAATCAATGCTAAAGGTTACCATTAATGAGTATAGATTGCAAGGCCAGCTCTGAACTTACTGAATCTCCCTGCACTGAGCACACAGTCTTTGAGACTTTGATACCGTCTACCTGTTACTCTCTTTTAAAACCATAAATGCTTCATGGTGGGTGCCATGGTTGGGGAAGGCCTGCATCCCCCCACAGTACCCACTAGTGTTCTTGAGCCATCCTTGCCTTCTTCTGAGATGGCACTGGTCCATTTGCCTTATAATTATTCATGTCAGTATCTTGCCTGCTGAACTGTGAGCTCCTCAAGAGTAAGGAATGAACCTTGAAATCAGAACACTCATGCTTAGCTGGGCCCTGCTGCAAAGGCCTCAGCACTTATCATTCTCTCTGCCTGGTAGGTTTCCTCAACTCACGTAGCAGCTCTCACCTCTGCAGAGACGGCTCTCCTGACCACTAAGTTATTGCCTCCACTCCACATTCTAGCACATCATTATTATTTTAAATTTTCATAGCACTACCAGTATTGAAATAATCTTATTGGTTTATTCATTTGTCTTCTCCACAAGGATAAAGGCTCCAAGAAAACAGGGGCCTTGTCTTTTGTTGCTGTATTCCTTGGTTTCCTAGAATTATGCTTGGCACAGAATAGGTGTTCAATAAATATTAGTAACTGCTGAATCAGTGCTAACTCAAATCACCAGGGGTGGGCATTTATACCTCCTCTCCAAGACTGAACAAGAGATCGGCAATGTGGAGACTGCAAAAAACACCCAGAACATGTAGTTTCTGCTTCCAAACTGTTTGAGGAGAGAAGTAGCAGCATAAACATCCTGAGAACAGGACAAGGTAAACTATGACCAGGTGCTAGATGTGAGGCCCGAGGGAAGACAGACATGGGCAGTGGCCGGAACAGACCTGGAGAGCCAAGGTCATCCTCTTCATCTTCCTGTGCTGGCACCTAACATGGTGGTTGCAGCAAGTGCTCTGTGAGGGACTACTGAATTGCCCTGAGCCCACAGCCTGCCAAGGTCATGCCAGCGGACTGGTGAGATACAGAGACTGAGTAAGCTGGCATCTTGGCTTGTAAACATTACTACTTAGTAAGTTCCAGTCTATGTGTGTTGAGAGACTCTCTTAAATTCAGAGCATTTAAATACAGGTACATTTACATAACAAGTTAATGTTTTGGCTAAAATCCACATCATTTATTTATTGAACAAACAACTGAGTATCTTCTATGTTCCAGGCCATGTCCTTGGCACTGGGAATGGAGATAAACCCTGACCCTCAAGGAGCTCACAGTCTAGTGGGGAAAAAAGATACATACACATACATACTTACACTGGAAACTATGCAAAGGGATACCACCATGTGGTGCAAGAGCAAAGGAACCAATCCTAAATTTAATGTCCATAGGAAATATAGATCTGGCTAATGGGGAGTTTTTTCGTGAAAAATAGGTAAGGCAATGGTTCTCAAAGTGTGACTGGTGAATGATCTACATTTGAGTCATCTGGAGCACATACTAAATGCAAACTCCCAGCACCTCCTGCAAAGATTATGACCCAGCAGATTGAGGGACCTAAGAATCTGCATTTTAAAATGCTCTAGGTAATTCTATTGCAGCTTAAAATTTGAAAACTTTTGAGATAAAAGTTTACTCTTTACACCACAATGATGAATGATCTGCGTGTCTGAAATGCTAATTTGTGTTGGTCTTTAAAGAGAGGAAGGGAAAAAAAAATAAATAAAAAAAAATAAAAAAAAAATAAAGAGAGGAAGGGGATTTGACATTTATTAAGGTCTACCATACTCTATGTATAAGCCTATTTAATTCTCACAATAATCCTAGGAGGTAGATATTATTATTATTATCCACATTTTATAGACGGAGAAACAGAATGAGAGGGTTTAAGTAATTTGTTCAACAGCATTGAGCCAATGAAACCCAACACTGACATCTGAACCCAGATTCATTTAACTCAAGCCTGTCCACTTTCTACAACATCATGTCGCACCTGGGTACAAATATACTGATTGTTACAATTTTCTTTTGGTTCTTTGCCAGATCATAACAGGTAAATATAAAGAGAGCCAGATGGCATTGTGATTGCATCCAATGTACTGTCACGTATACATCCCTTTCTGGCAAGTGGGGATTTAGGGCAAAGCTGGGAGGAATGAGCAGCCAATTCTTATTTCTTCTCCACCTCTGGTGGAGGTGTGATAAAAATGTCCTATGGCCAAGAACTGGGTCCATCTGAAGGGGAAAGCAAACATAACCAGATACCCACGGAGGCAACTCCCCCTGATGTCAAAGATCAAAACACCCAAACTCAGATTTCTCAAAAACTGTCAGAACCAGAGGCAGGTCCGGATTCTCATTAGGAAACAGCTCAAGCTTTAGAGAAACTGTGCAAGGCTAGCAGCAATCACAGGTTAAACAAACACTATTTCGTTCGACACACAGACTCGAAAATAGGACAAAACAGACACAGCTCAGAAAATAATGCGAAGTCCAAACCCATCTAAAGAGCTTGGGGACAGGTCCAACCTATAAACAAACTTCTGAGGTAAAGAAAATACACAAACACACAGATTGCAACTACCGGTTACCTTCCCACTTACCAATTCAGTGTCACACAAGCAGACCTCAGGCAGGAGCAGCAAAGCGGAGCACCCCAGATCAAGGAAAGGGAAGGCATAGTAAAGGGGGCTGACAATACTGGGAGGCCCCTGGGACCTCCGATGCAGAAGGCTGTTGTGTTACCACTGCCTTCTTCTAGCGCTGAGCCTGGAGCCACAGCAGTGACACTACAAACCAAATGTCAGTTCCCAGTGCTGGAGAACTCCTTTCTTATTTTTGGTGTTTCGAGCAATTGCTGGGCCCAAAGATGAGATCTGCACTGACACCAAGGACAGCACATAGGTTAGATTTCACTGTTCAGGATAAAAAGACTGTAAGCCAGACTTTTATTTTATTGTTACATTTCCCCCGTACCCAATCTGGGAACATTTGCTTCCACCTACTTCTTCATATAGTACTGGCATGGCTTAGAGTTGTTTAAAACAAACGAAATAAAACAAAACATGCAAATCGGGATGGTTCCTTTCCTTACGAAAGTGTTGATTTATTTACACTGCACTGATTTACCCCTCTCTGAATACACAGCTTCTAATAGGCAAAGTCAGAGGAGCAGGTGTAACAAAGTATGGTTTAGAAGTACACAGGCACTGTACTTGTGTGCTTTACTATACCTGAAATCCACTGACGCTCCAAACCAGCTACATGAAAGGCAACTCTGGGGACATCTAGATGAAATCTGCATCCTGATGGCAATATCTGGTCATTCTAGAGTCTAAATAGGAAATTTGGGCCATACCTTTGGCCAGCCAAGGGGCACACAGGAAGAGTATACAAAGCCCACATCAAAGTACAGCAGGTCTTCATGCTTACTATCCTGTCACGAGTTTGTAAATATGAAGAGCTACTCATCTGGGAGCTGTGCGATCAAAGGGATACATAGCACTATTACACTGTGTAAAGTCAAGTCACCACCTGTGGATCCTTAGCTCTCTCTGGTTATGACCTCAAACACTTAAAAAAGAAAGCTTAAGTAGGCTGGGAGATAATTATCAGAATGTTTGGGTACCTTCATTCCTGAATATCAAGTAATAGGGCTCACCTCCATGATTACTTCTTGCAATAAGCACACAGGGCAACCCATTAGAGACTGCTCATTATAGCTGCTAAGCTCCCAAAAGTTCAAGTGGCCACGGGGGCTGCAGAAAACTGTCCAGGGCTAAGCAGACTCTGGAAGCCAACCCTCATAGCTCTAAGTCTTATCCTGGTTCTGGGCACATTTCAGTTCTGCTCCAAGTCCACTTTGCTCCAATTCGGCGATGACAGACATATATTTGAACTCATTTGGTCTGAAGTTAAAGGTCTCCACTAACCCGTAGGTCTCCTTCCGGTCGGTGGCATAGAAGAGCTGAACTTGGTTCGCAATGCACTGTGCCTCAGCAACATTCTGTAAGGTAAAAAGAATAGTGAGGTCGTTCCCTGCAGAGGGCCATAAAGCTCTGTGTCTGAGTCCTGTGGCAAGTAGAGCCTTACCCAGGAGTCACTGTTTCCAGAAAGCTTCTCTGACTCCCTAACATTCAAGTCTTGGTAAGGTGCCCCTTGTCTATGCACCCAAATTACCCCATGCTGATCTCAATCATATATCATATGATATTGTATCGGTCCTTTTCTCTTTTGCTTTTTTGTCCATCTTCCCTAGTATGAATTCCTCAAAGTATATGCTTGCTTTCCATCCCTGCACATCGTCATATCTAGTCAATGTTTGCTGAATAAAGTATCATACATGTCTGAAATTTCCCTCTTCATTCAGTTCCTTAATAACTATTACATATATCTTCGGTGGACAGGCTGGAAGGAGAGAGCAAGAGTTACTTAGCTGCTAGAACCAATTTGTGAGTCAGTACTAAGTTCTTAACTAACCAGATATACTCTTGAGTAAAGCCTGTTCCTGATACCACCTCAGTCAGAAAACTAGCACCAAAGGCAGCTGTGTAATTCTACTATTTGTCCACAAATTCTGACACTGCTCTCTTTCAGGGAGCCTAGTTCCCCTTTCCTTGAGTGTGGGCTGTATTTACTGACCTCCTTCTTCTAGATGACCAATGGTGAAATGATGGGAGAACAACTTCTGCTACTAAGTCACAGAAGACACTGTAGCTTGCGTCTTGCTCTCTTGAATTCCTTGCTCTGGGGAAAGTCAGCTACCAAAGTCATGAGGACATTCAAGTAGCCCGACGAAGAAGCTGATGTAGCAAGGAAATGAGGTTTCTTGCCAACAACCATGCAAGTGGCCTTGAAGCAGATCCTTGAGCCCAGTCAACCTTCTTCAGATGACTACGGCCTGAGCCAACATCTTGGCAGCAACTTCATGAGAGACTCTACACCAGAGCCATCCAGCTATGCTGCTCCTGAATTCCTGACCCACAGAAACTGGGAGGTAATAAATGTTTTTGTTTTGTTTTGTTTTAAGCCATAAGTTTAGCAGTAATTTGCTATGCAGCTATTTCTAACTATGCTATCAGCAAAGCTCCAGGGAAGAGAAGGGTCTACCTTCTCTAAAGCTCAGTGGCAGAGAAATGGTGTACTTTGGTTAACAGAGGTGGGGTCAGGACACAGGCTACATTCTACTCTCAAAACCTTCCAAAACAATGTCCTCAAATTACTATTACTTTTGCTTCCTATACATTTCACTAGTCCTAGCTGGTCAGAGGCACTTACTCATTATCACTGTATTTATATGGCCAAAACTCAACTCCCTAAAATATAGGAACATTCCCACTAAAACTATCAAAAATGTGCTATGTCTGGCTTCAGAATGATGAAAACGGATTTATAAATACCATAGGCTCCTTTACCTCTACTCCCTCCCACAGGGCTTTAAAGCCATTTCTTACAGTCAAGGACTAATCTCCGATACTGGATTTTTAATCAAAAGCCCTTTTCCAAAATGCTGGCTACCTCAAATTGGTAGAATTTTAAGACCAGAAGGGGCCTCAGAGATCACCCAGTCTTCATTGAATAGGCCAGGAAACCACAGGAGATGAGGTTCAGGGATGGGCCCAAGGTCATAGGGCTAGCAAGTGGCAAACCTCTGGACTACCAGACTGGTACTCCCTTTACTTCATCCTGATACTGTTTCTGGTGTGGCAAGATAATTAAGACTGATCAAGGTTGATGACTCAACTTCATCAATTTTATTCTTCCTATACTCAAACATGCCTCAAAACCATTTCTCAAGCAAGTGCACTGCCATAATTGGAGGCAGAAAGCACTACGTTCTGGGCCCATGAACTGTAGAGGCATCTGCTAAATGACTTTAATTTGAGGCTCAGGATAGCAGAGGGAGGAGTAGTTTTAGCTGTGTTCATTCTAGAACAGTGCTATTCAAAATGCAGGGTTCTAGGGGCTCTGTGGAGGTGCCTCAGGCCCTTCACCTCTGTTTTTGTCTTTTTTAAAAACATTTTATTTATATGAGATAGAGAGCGAGTGATCAAATGAGAGAGAGAGACAGAGACAGAGAGAGAGAGAGGGAGAGGGAGAGAGAATGCACAAGTAGGGGAGGGGCAGAGGGAGAGGTAGAAGCAGGCTCTTCCACTGAGTAGAGAGCCTGACTCGGGCTTGATCCCAGGACCCTGGGATCATGACCTGAGCCAAAGGCAGACGCTTAACTGACTGAGCCACCCAGGTGCCCCTCTCTTAGCTGTTGTATCAGAGGTTTCACATAATATAAGATTTGTTTGGGGGCACCTGGGTGGCTCAGTTGGTTAAACATCTGGCTCTTGGTTTTGGCTCAGGTCATGATCTCAGGGTCATGAGATCGAGCCCTGCATCAGCAGACTCTTTCCCTCTCCTGAGATTCTTTCCCTCTCCTCCGCCCTCTGTTTCATCCCCCCCCGCCCCCCGCTGTCGTGTTCTCTCTCTCTCAAATAATCTTTTTTTTTTTTTTAATTTTTTTAAAAGATTTTATTTATTTGACAGAGAGAAACACAGCCAGAGAGGGAACACAAGCAGGGGGAGTGAGAGAGGGAGAAGCAGGCTTCCCACCTAGCAGGGAGCCTGATGTGGGACTCGATCCCAGGTCTCCAGGATCATGACCTGAGCCAAAGGCAGTTGCTTAACCAACTGAGCCAGCCAGGCGACCCTCAAATAAATAATCTTTAAAAAAATAAGATTTTGTTGGGATAAAGCGTTCTGACCACTAGTTTAAAGACCACAAGTATGGTTGGTAAAGAGACATGTGTATTTGTCTCTCACAGAGGGTTATGGAAAGCCCCCTCCCCACTGTCTTAGTTCTCAACATGAAGTGATAGTCTCCTCCGTTTCTAGGACCTGAGAAGATAAACATATTAATTCCTATGTTGCTCAGTAAGTGGATATACTAACAAACCTGACTGTTCTCTTTCTTTCAATCTTCATAGATAACCATTACCACCCCCGCGCAGTTTACTCCCTAATATTTCTGGGGTGTTCTCTCTCTATCACCCTTCTTACTCTACTTTAGGTCTTTACTATCTCTTGCTCACATCACTGCATCTGTCTTCTAAATGATCACACTGAGGAGGTTGGAATGAACAATTTTTGGAAGCAAATAATTAAGATTGATAGTTTTGAAGTCCAACTCTTTACCAGTCACTCCCTGTTCAAAATCCTTTCATGACACTTTCATGTCCTCAGGATAGAGCCAAACCTCTAAACACAACCCACCATACCGTCTTTTTACTATATTAATGATAGCAAACTGTAATACCTCAAGTCATTTTATGCATCCTAATATGTACTTATGTTATTCCCTCTCTCTGGAACATTCCTCTCCTAAACTCCTGCTCATCTTTGAGATTCAGCCTAGGTGGCATCTCTAGGATCTTTCTTCTTCCTCATTCTGGGCCAGGGAACACCCCTTGCACAAGCATCCTAGCACTCTATCTGAGCACTGGCTACATTCCAATGAAATCATTTATTGACACAGACATGGAACCAAATAAGGTTTTCAAATATTCTCTTAAATTTCATCATTTAAGTTATTAGCTCAGAAGAAACCTTTAGTTTCTGTATATCTCTCTTCATCCGCTTTACTGTATTTGGAAATACTTTGCCAAACTGCAAATTTGTACACGAGTAGCAAGGGATCATATATTACATTTTTAACCTTTACCATCTCTGAATTGTGTACCCCTACAATAAATTCTAACATGTCTAGTTTTGTACTACATAAGAAACTCACAGTCAAACTGATTTCTACGAGGCAAATGTATGTTGTTTGGTATGTTGTCCAGTATTTTAAGGCCAGGAAGCAAATTTTCATGTTGATGAGGCCTGTGCAGCAGTTTAAGACCACCAGAGTGAGGTGGTAAAAATGCCAGAGTAGAAGGGCCTCCTGTCACCTCCAGAGTTCATTTTCAATATGGTTAATGTTGGGCTTTGTTGAAGACCAGAAACTAAAGCCTCTCTGTCATTCCCTCCTTCTTGTGGGAAAATCGTATACCTTGTCATTATTGGTAACTATATCCCTTCCAAATCTCAATTTGAAATAGCCACACTCAGTCTACTACTATTTCCTAATGAATTATAGGGGCTTGCTTGAATTCAAGATCCTGAATCATGACCTTGAGATCAAGAGTCAGACACTTAACCAACTGAGCCACACAGGCACCCCAGCTATTTCCTATCTTTTAAGCTCATGCCCAACTTCAAAATCCTTTAACTCCACCAGGACTCACAATTCTTACAGTCTCTAACCTTCCTTATGTTTTCACTTTCCTCTTTATCCAGCTTGCATTCCACGGTCAGTAATTACCATCATTCTTTTGCACTCACCTTTAACTTTCTGGTCCCTACTTACTCCATTAGACCACTTGGCTGAAACATAACCCCAGGTAAACCCAAATCTCAGCCGTCCCTCTCTCTCTACGCCTTTACCCACACAGCCATTCTCTCTTCCATTTTTCTAGACCACATGTTCACACTTTCTGTAAAGGGACAGTTAATACTTTAGGTTCTGCTGGCCCTACAGTCTCTGTTGCAACTACTTAACTCTGGTGCAGACCTAAAGCAACCATAGATAATATGTAAATAATAAGCATAGTTGTGTTCCAATAAAACTTCATTTATAGACACTGAAATTTGAATTTCAAACACTTTTCACAGGCCATGAAATATTCTTCTTCTTTAGTTCTGCCCCTCCCCCTCCAACCATTTAAGGATGTAGAACACATTTTTAACTCATGGGCCTTCTAAAAACAGATAATGGATTAGATTTGGCCCACAGGCCATGGTTTGCTGACTTTGCCCTAGAAAATAATTTCATACTTTCTTTTCCACTCAATTATCCAACACCTATTCTTCCAGCTTCACTCTCTGCTGATAAAGTCTTAGTCTTTTCACTAAGCAATCTGGAGAGAACTTCTACAAGATACCACCATTTAACTGTATTTATGTCCTTTCATTTTGGCTTCTCTCCTATTGTTTTATTTCTGGCAAAGATCAATCCCTCATTTCCAGACTTAACCACTCAAAAATACTTCAAAACTTCTCTCCTCTTCCTCCTGCATTACCAGTATTTCCCTCTTTACTTAATCTTTTCATCTGTATACAAATGTTATTTCTCTCATATTTAAAACAAAACACATTCTTGTTCCCACTTCTCCCTCTCTAGCTAGCACCCCCACTCTCTCCTCCTCTTCACAGAAACATCCTTGGAAGACTTGTTTATGTTTACAATTTTTCTTCCCAGCCTCTTTTAAATGTACTCCAATGATGCTTTTGTCCTACCACTCCTCTGAAACTGTCCTTAAAAAGGTAGCTATGACTTCCATGTTGCGACATCTAGTAAATTCTCAGTCTTCATCTCATTTGCCCTAGTAGCAAGTCAGAGTTGGCCAGTTGAGCACTCCCAATTCCTTGATACATTTTATCTTAGTTTTCAGGGCATTTTGCCATCTTAGTTTTCCTCTTATCTCACTACTCCTTTTCAATCTTCTTTGCTGATACTTCCTCATGGCTCCAGGCTCAGTTCTTAGACCTCTTTTCTTTTTAATCCTCATTTACTTCTTTAGTAATTCATTGGTCTCATGTGTTTTTTTTGTTTGTTTGTTTGTTTTTAATGTTTATTTGACAGAGAGAGAGCAAGAGAGGAAACACAAGCAGAAGGGGAGGGAGAGTGAGAAGCAGGCGTCTTGCTGAGCAGGGAGTCCAATGCAGGGCTCGATCCCAGGACCCTGGGATCATGACCTGAGATGAAGGCAGAGGCTTAATGATTGAGCCACCCAGGCGCCCCGAACTCATGGTTTTAAATTACAATCTGTATGCTGACAAGTCTCATATTTACATTTCCAGCCTAGATCTCTCCCCTGACCTCCAGGCTTATGCGTCTGCTTACTACTTGGACATCTAATAGCTGTCCTAGATTTAACATGACCAAAATTGAGCTCCTGATCTTTCTCCCAAATCTGTTCCTCCTTCAATCTTGTCTGCCTTAATCAATGGCAACTCCAGGGCCACCTGAATGCCTCAGGTTAAGCATCTGCCTTTGGCTCAGGTGATGATCTCCAGTCCTGAGATCAAGCCCCACATTGGGTTTCCTGCTCAGCAGGAGGCAGGGGTGTTTGTTTCTCCCTCTGCCTCTCCCTCACTCGTGCTCTCTGTCACACAAATAAAGTAAAATGTTTAAAAAAGGGGCAACTCCATTTGTTTGGATAGAATTTTGTGTGATTTCCAGCTGAGTGTGATGGTGGAAAGAAGAGTTCCTTTGGAACACTGAAAAAATAAAATTAAACTTAAAAAAAATTAAAAAAAGAAAGAATTCCAATTCTGTCCCAGGCTTGGGGCTTACTGCTACTGTGAGATACTACTTCTCTATAAGTAGCTGGTAAGACAGAGAGGACAAATAAGTCAGTATTATAATGAAGAATCTTAGGGAGAAGAGGCACTACAGTGTTCACTATCTTGACATCCTAAACCTAAATCCTGTCAGATAAACAAGATGGAAATGAACAAGGACCAGACAAACCGGTTGTATCATAACCATAAAACTGCTCCTGGCCCTGAATATACAGAGAAAACAAACACAATGGACATCATTATCTATGGACATATGGTCAATGCTCTATCCCAGGGAATGGGAAAAGGAGGAAGGGAAATCATCATGTATGCTGAATACAGTACATGTGAACAGTGTGGAAGAAGAGAAAGATCGAGAACTATTAGACTTTGAACTCATCCTGACACTTAAGAAACCATCTGCTTGTCCACAGTCTCTTACTTGAAACCCCTAAGGCCAGAAGTGGTTTGGAGTCAGAATTACTATATTCTAGAAAGCCAAAAGATACATCATGTAATTCCCCGTGCTCAAACACATCAATATTTCCTTAGTAAAATGCGCGAATATTCCACATCAAGTGGGATTAATAAGGACTACGAGGGGCCTTATATCAGTTTAAATGAAGATTTAGCTACCAAGGAAGTTCAAGTCAGATAACGTCTTATAACCAAATGAATTATGAGAAAACTTTGTTTTCAGAGCTTCTGGACTTCAAAATTGTGAATAAGTGATTGAGTCAGTGATTGTACTAACTTCAACTTGTAGAAGCTTGTGCAAGACACAATTATTGTCAACGTTGAGAAATAAGTACACGCGGGTCTCTGGAATTAACCTCTCATGGTTTTTGACAGAAGAACAGTATCTTCAGGGCCACCCGGGTAAATCCAAAGAGGTAAAAATTAATTCTTACCAGAAATGTGGGATCCATTTCTGCTGTCATCAGCACTATGCCCTTTTCTTCCTTAAGTTCAGGGTAGTGATATAAAACCAGCTGGCTGGCTGCAGAATCCCCTCGGGTCTGGAAGGAGAAACACTTATCAAGGCTCAATAAGGTACCACCCCACAAAACTGCAATTTCAGAGCAATAGAGGGTCTACAGGAAATTCAGGCTCTTAACAGCCCCTTGGGTGGCTAGTGAGTCAGAGGATTGGTAGATGTGGGGAGGGTCAGGCTTGCCAAGGCATAGTGAAACTGACAGTTTGCACAATGTTATTTTGTCTTCAATTGAAAAAGGTTTGGCTTTTTTCCCAGAAAATGTTTATAGTACACAGTGAATCCTTCACCATGGCCATATATTTAAAAACAAAATGGCACAAGCAGCTACCAAATCAAGTTCTAAAGAAAGCAATATGCCTGTGTAATTGCCACTTTTATGGACTAGTGCATTTCACAGTTGAAATCTACTCCCCTTGGCTGGCTCTGAAGACTGAGCTCTTTTAAACTGTAGCAAACAGCTGGAGAGTTTGCACATGGGTCAGATTTGTAATGTGCAGTTTAAAAATATAATCTGGGTGGGAGACAGGGGGGAAAAGAAGAATGGGAACATCATAATTTCATGAAGAATGGACAGGGCAGTGGTTATCAGACCTCAGTCCAGACTAGGAAGAGGCAGGGCTCAAAGTTAAAGCCCTCATATAGCATAGGAGGAAACAACTATACATTCAAAAAAGATCTCTGGGTTTCACCTCTAAATCTCAGCAAGAGTCCTTCTAATTATCGATAGATAACTATTGCTAGGGTTCAGATCATCTCTCAGTTCTCCCCCATATGCTTCAAATATACTGATCATTTTGATCATAATTATGTTTCTGGATCTTCTTCCCATAGTTGTCTATGAGCTTCAGGAGGGCAGGGACCTTGTCTCACACGTCTCTGAGTCCTAGCACTGATTCTAACACAGTGGCATAAAGGTTCAGTTCACAGAATGGAATCAATCAAATCCAGCTCTGCCACCTATTACCACACTCATCCACACTATGGACTAACTTCTCTGAGCCCATGCTCTTCTCTATAAATAGAAATAGTAACAGTGACTATCTCATGGGACATCTATGAGGATTAAATGACATAATGTATATAAAACACCTGGCACACAGTAAGTACATCAAATGTTGGTTATTATAGCATGTACCCAATAAATGTTATTTTATATTTCATCCAATAATCAAACTTAAAACTGCCTCCTCATTCTGCTTTTTCCTTTTTTTTCCTTAACCCTCCCCCTCTTTTCTAAACAAACATAATACAATTTTAGGATACAATCACATGGGATACAGTCATGAGCAAACTCTCATTCTATTTTGCATTTCCTTTACCCCAACCTTCAAAGCCATTGTAATACATGCTTTGGTTTTTTGGCAATGTGGCCTCCATATATAGAATGTCAATCCTAGTTATGATCTGATTTAAAATACTGGTTTCTTTTTTTTTTTAAGATTTTATTTATTTTTTTGACAGAGAGAGAAACACAGCTAGAGAGGGAACACAAGCAGGGGGAGTGAGAGAGGGAGAAGTAGGCTTCCCGCTGAGCAGGGAGCCTGATTTGGGGCTCGATCCCAGGACACTGGGACCATGACCTGAGCCAAAGGCAGACGCTTAACAACTGAGCCACCCAAGTGCCCTGTGACTTCATTTTTAAGAGCTTCAAATGCTTTGGATTGAACTTCTTAACCCAATATTTGGGAATAAAACAAAGAAAAAAAGGAAGGAAGGAAGCAAACAAAACAAAATCTATGGAGTGGAAAAGATGCATCTACAGTCTTGGAAAGTGCTGACTCTGTTAATAAAATACAAGCAAGACACAGAGCCCTACTTTAGGGTTAAAAAGATAACCATCATAACTCACCCATGTTAGTTAAGTGAGGCAGAGGTATGGAGAAGAGACAGGAAAGACCAAATGTAGTCAGAGAATATGCTTTGGGGTCTTTTCCAATTTCTAGGTATTGAGTAGGCCCTAGAAAGCTAGCCCAACATACAAAGTATAACAATTCATCAACACCAAAGCAAATACTGGTGGGGGTTAATAGATACTCTGTATCCTCAAGCCTCAGCAAGGGCTCATAGTCCCATAAAGGAGCAGGCTTCTCTCTTCTAGGGGATGAGCACAAGCCACCTACCTGAATATTTATAAGTGCAGTGAAGTGGAGTTCAGTACCTGTCCATTGTCCTACAAAGAATTCATAACCTTCCCTTCTTGGTAGTGCACAGAGAAACTGTGGGAAACAAACACGGGAGGAGATAGATGAATAAATACAATCATTTGCTCCATATCCAACTGCCTGTATCATTTATTCCCATTTTTTCACTGTTGGCTTTTAAACATTTTTTTTAAATTTTGAAATTCATAAGTGATAATTTAAAAAAATATTCATATACTTCCCAACATCCTAAGAAAAAAAGCATTAGAGATCTAACTGAAGCTTGCTCTGTAAGCCATTCTAATCCCATTCCAGAGTTAACACTTATCCTGCCTTTGGTGTCTGTCATTGCCCTTCTGGTTTTTATACTTTAAATGCGCACGCACATATGCATATCTATAACCAAGAACTACTATTTTATTTTTTTTATTTTTATTTTTTTAAAAAAGGTTTTATTTATTTGACAGGGAGAAACACAGCCAGAGAGGGAACACAAGCAGGGGCAGTGAGAGAGGGAGAAGCAGGCTTCCCGCCGAGCAGGGAGCCCGATGTGGGACTCGATCCCGGGTCTCCGGGATCATGACTTGAGCCGAAGGCAGTCGCTTAACCAACTGAGCCACCCAGGCGTCCCAAGAACTACTATTTTAAAAACTTTTTGCACATTTAAAAACTTAAATCTTATCAAACTGTATGTCCATTTTGCAACTTGATTTTTTTCATTCCACATTACACTTTGAGATTCGATTTGATAAATACAACTCTGATTCATTAATTTTCATTGCTGTATGGAGTTCTATAGAAATTTACCACAGTTCATCTATTCTATCGATAAACATTTGAACTTTTCCACTTCTAAACTTTCTAATGCTGCGAAGTTAACTTTTGTTTCAATTATAATCACTTCCTATTCTATCATCTGAGGTTGATACTGGAGCATGGTTGTAAACACAAAGAAATGGTTAGTTTTATGCTTTACCATGTTTAGAATTGGGGATGAGTGGTGTAGAGAATGGTGTCATGACAAAACAAAGTATAATAAGTCTAGTATGTGTTAGTCACAGAACTGTCTCCTCATGGCCAACCACTCAGGCTCTATTTTATTTTTCTTAGATGACATAAACTTGGTGCACCTAGCTAACATGCAACTGATTTGATTTCTGTTGCTCCTGGTTACAGTGCATTTTCTAGACGTTTGTATAAATGGAACCAAAGAATCTAGACTTCTTTTGGGTATGATTTCTTTCATTTAGTGTAATTGTTTCATGATCTCTCCATGTTGTTGCATGTATCAATAGTACATTCTTCTTACTGCTGAGTATTATTCCACCGTCTATGTATATGTACACACAATCTCTCTCCCCCTACAATATCTTTATATACCTGTGATAGATATCTTTTAATATTTGGTTATTGCAAATAAAGCTGCTATGAACATTGGTGTTATACGAACATAAGCTTTCAATTCTTGGGAAAATACCTAGAGAGTAGAATAACTGGGTGGTATGACAGGTATATGCTTAAGTTTTAAAGAAATTGTCATTGTGTTTTCTAAGGTGCTTGTACCATTTTACATTATTACATCAGCAGTATATTAGAGTTCCAGTTCTTCCATACCATCACCAACACTTGGTATGGTCAGTTTTTATAATTCTAGTCATTTTAGTGGTATCTCACTGTGGTTTTAATTTGCAATTTGCATTATGACTAATAATACTGAGCATCTTTTCAGGTGCTTATCTGCCATTCCACTTTATTGGCAAATTGTTTGAATCTTTTGCCCATTTTTTAATTGGGTTGCCCATCTTCTTAAGTTGTAAGTTTTTAATATATTCTAGATACAAGTCACTTGTCAATATCTGTCTTGTAAATATCTTTTCCCAGTCTGTGGATTGTCTTTTCATTTTCATAATGTCTTTTGAAAGGTAGAAAATTTTTTTATTTATCGTGGTAAAACATACATAAGATAAAAATTATCATTTTAACTACTCTTAAATGTACAATTCAGTGGCATTAAGTACATTTATATTGCTGAGGAAATACCTCATCATCCATCTCCAAAACTTTTTTAATCTTCCCAAACCGCAACTCTATACCCATTAAACAATAACTTCTCAGTCCCCTTTCCCCCATCCCCTGGCAGCCATCATTCTTTTTGTCCATGAATTTGACTATTTTAGGTACCTGCACCTATTCTAGATATGTAAGTGGAATCATACAGTATTTGTCCTTTTGTGTCTGGCTTATTTCACTTAGTATAATGTCTTCAAGGTTCATCTATATTGTAGTATGTGTCAGAATTTCCTTCCTTTTTAAGGGTGAACATTCTATTAGGTGTATATACCAAATTCTGTTTATTTATCTATCAGTGGATACTCGGGTTTCTGCCATCTTTTGGCTATTATGACTAATGCTGCTATAAACATGAGAATACAAATAGAAAATTTTAATTTTGATGAAATCTAATTTACTGATTTTGATTTTTTTCTTTCATAGTTTGTTTTTTGTGATGTACTTAAGAAAACTCTGCCAAACCCGAGATCACTAAGATTCAACCTAAGATCGTATTTTGTAGAACTTATGTTTATATCTATGATCTATTTTGAGTTAATTTTTGGATACAGTGTGAGGTAAGAGTAAAGGTTCATTTTTTGCATATGGATATCCAAACTGAAGAGATTATCCTTTCCCCATTTAATTACCTTGGCACCTTTGCTAACAAATAACTGACCACACATGTTGGTCTATTTCTGGATTTTTTGTTCTGTTCTCTTGATCTGTATGTCTATTTAAATGCCAATATCACATTGTCTTCATTCTTGCAGCTTTATTATTATTATTATTAAAGATTTTATTTATTTATTTGAGAGAGAGCACGGAGGGGAGGGAGTGGGAGAAGCAGACTCCCGCTGAGCACGGAGCCCGATGCTGGGCTCAACCCTAGTACCTCGGGATCATGACCTGAGCCGAAGGTAGACAGACACTCAATTGACTGAGCCACCCAGGCGCTCCTGTAACTTTATAATAAGCCTTGAAATCATGAAATGTAAGTCCTCTTTGTTCTTTTTATTTTTCAAAATTGTTTTAGGGCAACCCCCTGGGGTCCCCTACTTCTCTGGGAGCTTTATACTGTCACTCAATAAACTTTGCTTCACTATCACTCAATAAACCTGGCTTTCTTGCCTACCAAAACCAAAAACAAACCTGTTTTGTTACTCCAGATCCTCTGGATGTCCAAATATATATATATTTAAGTGGCTTGTCAATTTCTTTAAAGAAAAAAAAAGCCTACTGGGATTTTGACTAGGATAATATTTACTCTAGAGATCAACTTGGGGAGAAATGATGACAATACTGAGTCATCCAATCCATGATCACAGTCCATCTCTCCGTTTACTTAGATGCTTTTTATTTTCTCTCAGTAATGTTTGGAAAATCTTTCTGAAAATCCTACAAATTATTACTGACCATGCTGGTCCACCTCACCAATTCTCTTTCCCCTGGGTCTTCTGGCAGCTCATGACTCCAACAATATCATAACTCCTTAGGCACACACAAGCAGAATAGCATGACCAAAACGGAAAAGGAACTGGCAATAGAATAGAAACTTAAAGGAAAGTGAAAATGTGAAGGGCTCAGGTATTGCCTCCCATGTTCACTTTTACTGATAGAGATCCAAATCAGAAAGGGCTGTGCTGTGTCAGAGACCTAAAGAGCCCGAGACACCTATTGGAACAAACCCACATGATTCTTTACATCTGAAAATCTCACTTATGAGTTCAGTCAACACATGAGCATCTCTGTTAAATAAACAGAGCACTCTAACCCATGAGCTAGTTTGGAGAGTGAAGGGGTAGGTGAGGAAACATCCTTGTTTGGCAGCGCTGATAACCAATCCTCATCTGGTCACTGGAAACTTACTGTTGGACAGGACTGAGCCCGGGACCAGATCAAGTCAAACTTCTCTTTCTGTAGGTTAGAAAAGAATAAAATTCAAAGCCAAGAAAATGTAAGACTGCAATAACATTTAGATTCACCAAGACTGAATTCTAGGACTAAAATACAACTAAAAATATCTCTCACATTCTATCATTTACAAACCCCTCTTACAACAGAGAGAAAAACCAGGTGTGTGGTTGCTGCTCAATGTCAGAATTATACGTGAAAAGTGGATACTCCAAAGCCTCTAAACTCTGCAAGGGACTCTGCCCCATGTCAGAGACTTCAAGCCACTGAGGCTGTCTAAGGGAGAGCCAAGAAAGCCAGTTCAAACAATGAGCCAGTATTACAGATCTAAAATATCACAAAAAGTGCAGATCCTTTTGGCTGCTGAGCTCTTCAAAAGCAAGGGTCTCTGTGTGTAAGAGGTAGCAGGACTTCCAGAGCAACCAAAACACCCAGCTTTACTGTTCTGTCTCTAAGTTTTCCTTCTTAATCTTAAACTCATACATGTAAACTCAGTGCTTGATGTAAATTTAACCTAAATGACTTCCTCTTCAGGGAAGAAGAACAATTAAAGAACTAGCTGATAACCCAGAACAGCACATACTTTCTTATGCAGAAGTTAGTGTGAGGACATTAAACTAGAGGAAGCCAGCAGCACTTCTTCCCTCTCACAAACCTCAATGGTCAAGAGTAGCCAGTGACTGTCTCCAAGACAACAATTTCAAAAAGGGGAAAAAATAAAGAAAATGCCACTCGTTAAGGGGAAATGCCAGAAAAAGCCTAGGAAGAAGCTCTAAGGCAACTCAGTAGTAGGTCACTTATAGACAAAAGGGGAAGAAAGCTATGCTAGAGGCCCTGTCTGAAATTCCAACAGTGTGGTTGGAAAACACCAAAAAGAAGTAAAACACATTTGGAAATTGCTCATCAACATGAACTTACACCATGCTCCCTTGTCAGAGACTTGAGTCAAAGACACATTTCTAAACCAGAAAGAGGGAAAACAAGAGCCATAAATATACCATATGGAGCTTCCAATCTTTGGTGCTTAGGGTGTAATAAAAACCTCAGAGCTATAAATGTAAGTTCTCAAGAGGCAATAAACATAGAAAAAGTAAAGACAACTGGCCGCTCAGGTTACAGCCCTGACCTCCATGCTATAACACTTTCATTTTCCCCTCCAAACTACTTACAGGAATAACTGCGTAGACCGTATCTTTTGCTGCAAAATACTGCTGCCAAATCTGTACAAAAAAGAGAGGGTGTCTGTGACATGTGGGTAATCTTTTCAACCTGTGCTGAGAAATGGTGACAGCTTTCATTGCTCAGAATAACATGCTATTTGGTACCAAGGAAGGAACCCAGTATAATGCTTTCATTACTAGTACATGATTACAAAAAAGATTTAATACCATCGACTCTTCTGGATGATTAAACTGTAACTACTCTTAATAACAAATTCCTGTCAGACAAATGGATTCCACAACCTTGTAAATCATTTCTCTCAAGATGTGCCTGTACGCAACAGATACGCTCTTTTCTCATATCTTCTCTTTTCCTTCCCAAAACCCATAGTCCCCAGACAACTGTGGGCTTCTCAGACAGCCAGGATATCAGTCATTCACAACTACAGGTATCTGGAATCAGGCAGACCTGGATGCAAATCCCAGCTCCAATCGTTTGCTGGCCATGCTACTTAGATCAAATTACTGAAAATCACTAAACAATATAATCATCAGTAAAAGAGCAATAATACCAACCTAACAGGATTATTGTGAGGACTAGCTGAAATAATGTAGGTTTGTGCTTAGCACAAGAGAATTACAATGCAGAGCCAATGTGCTCTGAAGCCAACAAAGAGGCACTCAACCCAAGTTAGGGAATGAATGCCAGAGGAGGGGACACTTGAACTGTATCCTGAAGAATGATCAGGAGTTAGCCAGGTGAACAAGGAGGCTAGGAAGATAAACAGGTAGGACAGAAGACACACATTTTAAGCAAAGAATGAGAGCATAGAATAATAAAGGCATAGAAGTCAGGGAAGGCATCACAGCCAAGGTGACACCTGAGTGAGCTTTGGAAGAACAGGGCCCCTCCTTCAAAGACGCTCTGCTTTGTCAACATTTTCATTAAGGATGGAGGGAGGCCCCCTAACTAAAGATACTAATCAAAGTATAGTCTAACTAACCCAGGGTACAGGAGGACTATTACCTCCTAGGAACTGGGCAAATCACTGTCAATGAAGCCCAAGGTCGCTTTGCCCTTTTGTTTTGTTTTTTTTTTAAATGGCAGACACAGTCTTTTCATTTTAAGGACAGCATATCCTGCTATTTTTATTTAATCTATATCGGTAGATAGTTCATGAATCAATTGAAATTCATAAACAGATAGATGTTTCCTAACATAACTGACTTTGGTTACTCAAAATTATTTTAACACAAATTTTTTTTTTTTAAGATTTTATTTATTTATTTGACAGAGAGAAATACAGCCAGAGAAGGAACACAAGCAAGGGGAGTGAGAGAGGGAGAAGCAGGCTTCCCGTTGAGCAGGGAGCCGGATATGGGGCTCGATCCCGGGTGTCCGGGATCATGACCTGAGCCGAAGGCAGTCGCTTAACCAACTGAGCCATCCAGGCGCCCCTTTAACACAAATTTATGTCTAAAATTATAGGTCTGAATGATATTCATATAATCAAGCCTCCTGGGCCTGGTTTCTCTCTCCCTAAAGAACGTGGTTGGTGTCTGCCTTCTACTAGCATCTCTTCCCAAAGACACAGTTTGAGGTCTCCTAGAGACTTTATATAAGCCTCTATTAACACAAGTTAATAGAGCTGTTCTCGTCTGTTTCTCTGTCTGTCCTAACTAGGCTAAAACTCCTTGAGAGTAGGGGATTCTCTCATTTATCTCCATGTCTGGCATACAACCTGATACTTAATAGGTATTCAAGAAATGCTTTTGTTGAAACAAATGATACAGCACCCAAAGGAAACTCATGGCAACTGGCACAACTTCCCATAGGGGAATAGGATGCAGAGTCAAACAGACATGGGTTTGAGTCCCAGCTCTACCCTAAGTTACTTAATCTCTTTACATTACAGTTTCCTTAGTTATAAATTGGAAATAATAGCACCTATACTTCAAGGTAGTTATGAGAATTTAATGAAATAGTGCATATGAAGCACTAAATACAGTACCTGACACACAGTCTACTGCTTTTATTATTATTTAGATTTTCTCAATATACCTACAATAATTCATGGAATTTTAAGAAATGCCAATAAATAGCTTACTATAGTCTAATTAGAAAGAAAAGAATCACAGATACAAAAATGTAAACAACAGTGCAAATCAAGATGTATGAAATGACCAAACAGGTAGGATAGATCAGAAGTGCTCTGAAGGAAGGTGTCCAGAAAGCTTCCAGAAGAAGGTCCTTTAATAACAGAGGACTCTGAATGGCAAGCAAAAGAACACGGGAAGTCACTGAACATTGTAAGCAGGTCACTGACATAATATTTATTTTTATTCATTTACTTAAAAACACAAATGTAGCACTTACTCTGTGCCAGGCACTGTTCTATGTGCTTTACAAATATGAACTCATTTAATTCCCCCAAAGAATTCTAGGAGTAGGTACTATTTTTATTACTTTGAGATAAGTACTATTAATACTATTATTAATATTATTGTCTCCACTTTACAGAGACAGAAACTAAGGCTCAGAGGTTAACTAACTTATCAAAGTCATTAACATAGTAAGTGGCAGAGCTAGGACTTAAAACTGGTGGCTTAGCACTTGAGTCTATGTTCTTTCTCTCTTTTTTTTTAAGATTTAATTTATTTATTTGACACACAAAGAGAGAGAGAGAACACAAATATGGGGCACCCAGGCACCCTAGAGTCTGTGTTCTTAATGAATACACTATGCTTTTTCATAAAGCAGAACTTTGAGAGGATCCAACTGGTAAGGCTATAAGAGGTGGAGGAGTGGAGAGCAGTAAGAGCAGGGAAACCTACTTAGACAGGTTACAGTACACCAGGAACACAGTACTGATCATTCTAAAAAGGATGTGGGCAACGATGCGTGCCTGGGTAGCTCAGTCATTAAGTGTCTGCCTTCGGCTCAGGTCACGATCCCAGAGTCCCGGGATCGAGTCCCGCATCAGGCTTCTTGCTTGGCGGGAAGCCTGCTTCTCCCTCTCTCACTGCCCCCTGCATGTGTTCCCTCTTTAACTGTGTTTCTCTCTGTCAAATAAATAAAATCTTTTCTTTTTTAAAAAGATATGGGCAACGGTAATGAAACAGAAGAGGGTAATGTGAGTTGTTTAGATATATATGAGTAAAATTAAGAAAGATAAGTTTTCCTTTGCCATTATGTTCCATGTAATTGATCACTCCTGCTTTCTATGACCACTTTTCATTTTGGCTAGAAAGAGGTGTCAAGATATGTATGTTCCTTGTGTTGTTGAATTTGCTCAGGGAATTTTCAAATGTGGTCTCTGTTTTGTATTAAATCTGAACAGGATCTTATAGCACATCATTAGTTTCAGTGTAGAGTTAAATAAATTATCAGTTGCATATAATAACCAGTTCTCATCATAAAATTTAACTTTAAAAAAAAAAAATTCCCTGAACAGAAGAAACCATTTAAGCCACATTAGCAAAATGAAATCTACCATAGGGGTACCTGGGTGGCTCAGCTGTTAGGCATCTGCCTTCAGCTCAGGTCATGATCCCAGGGTCCCTGGAATAAGCCCCACATCAGGCTCCCCGGTCAGCAGGAAGCCTGCTTCTCCCTCTCCCACTCCCCCCGCTTGTGTTCCCTCTCTCACTGTCTCTCTGTCAAATTAAAAAAAAAAAAAGAAAAAGAAAAAAGAAATGTATGCTCCTTTCTCCTTTCAGATTTGGCTTACAGAGCACACATTTTCATGAAGTATGCCAGTTCACTTTCATTCATTACCTGTCTTATTTCTTCCGCAGTTTTGTCTTTCACCATCTCAATGTTAAAGATTGAACTGAGAGTCTGAATGAGAAAAGAAAAGGCAATTAACATCCACAATTAAAAAAAAAACAGCTTCACTATCTGTGAAGAATATCTTGTGGGAAGCAACACGTCAGGACAGTGAATCAGATTGTCAATAAGTACAGAATGTGTATAAGAAAACCTGCATACTCAGAGAAGCGAACACCTAAGCCCAGGCAGGTTTTCACAGTCCTATTCCTGGGAAGCATCTGTAAGTACTTTCCAAGTGCTTTACCCTCATTAATGAGCACTGCAGCATTTTGCAGCTGGTAAGAAGAGAAAATCTGGTGGTCACCTTTTACTGCTCCTCTACTAGGGGTGGCTCCTTATTTGCAAATTAAATGAGTAAACATGTTTTGATTTTTAAAAACTACTTCCTGAGGCAGGAATCCATCAAAATCCTGGAAGAGAACATAGGCAGTAACCTCTTTGACATTGGCCACAGCAACTTCTTTCAAGACACGTCTCCAAAGGCAAAGGAGACAAAAGTGAAAATGAACTTCTGGGACTTCATCAAAATAAAAAGCTTCTGTACAGCAAAGGAAACAGTCAACAAAACAAAGAGGCAACCCACAGAATGGGAGAAGATATTTGCAAATGACACTACAGACAAAGGGCTGGTATCCAAGATCTATA
>PITA01009820.1:0-35386 GCA_004023965.1 Spilogale gracilis
TGCGCCGTTGGGCTCCCTGAGGTTCTGTGGTGACCTCATCCTGCTATGCAGGTGCAAGGTCAGGCCTGCTTGTCTGTGGTGACCTCATCCTGCTATGTAGGTGCAAGGTCAGGCCTGCTTGTGTTGGCCTTCTTGAGCAGGTGCAAGGTCAGGCCTGCTTGTGTTGGCCTTCTTGAGCCATACCTCGGTCCCCAACAGTTGGTGGTCTCCATTACCCCTCCCAACCTTAACAGCCACGACCCCATGGTCCTTCCCTGGGTCCTGCTCACTTCATGGAAGAGGCATAGCAGCTCCTTAGCTCGTAGCTTGTCACATGGCATGGTCAGCAAATGCTCTCTCTTCAGCCTCACTCTCCATGCTGACCTGCCCTCCGAGTCCCCTAGTGGACCCACCTCCAGTGCCAGGACCTGGCTTCTTATTTGCAAACCTCCTCACCACATGTGCCCAGGATTGTGTCTTCACCTTGATGACGAACACACTGACTCTGAAAAGCGTTAGCTGCTTCTAGTCTGAAAACATGTGACACCTGGACAGATTGAAACCCTGGTGTTCAAATGGCCCTGAGAGGATGACAACCTGAAGTTGCCTCCTGATGCCCTTTCTTCACCCCAGCTGGAATCCAGATGACCAAGTCACCTCTGAAGCTACTGGACTGACAGGCACAAGAACTTAGGATGTAGGTAGGGCAACAGGCCAGCAAGGGCCTGGCTGTAAACATCTGTGCAGGGTGTGATCCCTTCTGGGCTGGCATGAGCCCAGGGTGAGGATGGTAGTGCCACACATCCCTTGGAGGGAGGGGGAGCTCCAGCCCAGCACATCATCTCATGAAGCCTGCTGGATCCCCAGATCTCCAAAGAGCTGAGTGCAGGTAGAGGGAGGACTGAGGGTCACAGCCCCAGAAATCCCAAACTTGGTGTCCACAAAGGCTTGGAGGGAAGAAGTCCTGCCCTTGTGCCTTGCTTCCAGACAGGGGGCTGACACCCTTCCACGCCCATCAGAACGAGGACAGCTCAACATCAAGCACCAGACGTACCTCCAGGCCCAAGGATCAGGACAGCCATGAGTTGTCAGAGAAAACTAATAATGCACCTGAAGGACCTAGACTCAACATGAGGAAGATATAGGAGACCCCAGGTCAAGGCAGAGCAAATGGGACAAAACAGTGAACACCGTGGTAAGCAGACTCTGCGGAAAACAGCCGAGTAACAGAATGTGTTACAGATTAACTGGATGAGTGGGAGGTTAGAATGAGTTGCTGTTAGGAACCTATTTAGTGGCTTGAAGCAGAGCCTGCACACTGGGACCTCAGGGCTTCATCCGGCCCACTGCTTGTCTTTGTAAATAAAGTTTTATTGGAGTGTAGCCACGCCCATCCATTTATGCATGATCTAGGTGAGCAGAGCTGAATGAGGGGACAGACCACATGGACCGCAGGGTCTAAAGTGTTCACGTGGCCCTTTGCAGATAAAGCTTGCTGACTGCTGGCCTAGAAGATGAAAGGGAAGAAAAGACTCAAGTAAAAGGCAGAGATGAAAATGTTAGATAAAAACTGATGATTTCCCGTCCACATCCCAAGACCTACTATAAGAATGTTAGGAGTTCCAGGAAAAGAACAAAGATCAGATGGGAGAAGGGTAATATTGAAATAAGTCAAAGAAGTCAGGCTGCTTGTGCAGCCAGAGGGACGCTCCCTGGGGAGGGGTTTTCACTCACAGCTCAGCCCCAAGCACCTGGACAATAGCTCACACAGAAATTGTGTTCAGAAGCACCTGCAGGACTGGGTTTCTCCGTGGCATCTGAGATTCTGTGCACCCTTACTCACCTTTTCTCTTCTCTGGGAGGCTGACCCAGTTGAACAAAATATACGGGTTTTTTAGCCTTCCTGCTTCCTATTGGGTTCTGCCAAGGGGTCAGGAGGGCAGAGGCAGATCAGAGGGAAGGGAAATGAGAGACCACAGCTACTGCCCTGACAGCCCTCTTCAGGTTCTGGGAACTCACCGTCTTCCTGGCTTTGGGTTACGAGCAAACGACTTCCAGCACTTTCCAACCCATCTTCCTCACCATCCTGTGAACACCCTTCCTTGCCTTTGCTGATACTCCATTCTTAAGTCCCCCAGTCACCCCTCAAGGAGCGACATATGCACATAGGTTTCATTATGAAACAATATACACAGCATACAATGTACCACGTGGACCATTTTTAAGTGTACAGTTTAGTGGCATTAAGAACATTCCCATTGTGTGACCATCACCACCATCCATTTCCAGAACTTCCTTGTCTCCCCAAACTGAGACTCTGTTCCCACAAAACGTTAAGCCCCCAGCCCCTCCCCAGCCCCTGGCGGCCTCTCCTCTCAGTCCCCGTGGATAGGATTAGACAGGAAAGTCGAACAAACCTCTAGAGTTTAACAGAGGAGAGGTATTTCCACATGGGAGGACATTGCATGCCATCTTTTGGAAGGATATGCTTTTTGCAGTTTTCTGTTTGCCTGTTATACAGATAAAATGTGCTTAAAATATGGTCCAACAATTTTACAATGACCTTTACTGCGTATTAGGAGCAATCCTGTCACAAAGTCAGTCTGCTGGTGCTAGCACAGCCCGAGCGCAGCTGGGAATCCCCTCAGAGGCCAGCCCACTCTGCATTGCTGTGGACAACCTGAGATGCCCCTTTTCACGTCTGACAAAACCCCTGAGATTATACCTTTCTCCTTTATCACCTACCTAGCAACAAAAGTTAGCATAGAAACACCATAATTAAACACACACAACAAACAAGAAAAGGGAAAGGGGAACTGGACTGGCCTCAGGCTCATCCTTTCCTGCTGTGGGAACTAAGCTCTCGGAATAACCTGGAAAGACCACTGAGGAGGAAGGACAGCCCTGGACAGGTGAGAAGAGTCCCCAGTGTGCCAGGATACAGGCTCCCTCCCAGGTTCATTTTTTACATATGACATAACCCCGCACATGCACACACACGGCGTTAAATATAAATGTATAATGATCCAGGGAGTCGGCATGTGTAAAACAAGCAAATAACTGACAAATGTCAATTCTTGAAATAGAAAGAGCTGCCGGCTGGCTGCGGCGAACACGCTGGCGGGCCGCGAAGCCCGGTCGGCAGATCTGCGCGCGAGCGGGAAAGGGCAGGAGAAGGTAGACGTGCGAGCGAGGGTCACTGAGGTCTGGTGCCTTGTTTTCATACAATCATGAGGAAAAGCTTGTTTGATTATGAATAGAGCAGACGGAAAGTTCTTCGGTATCAGTTATGTATCACTGCGTGACAACGGCCCCCAGAAGATAAGGGCTCAAAACAGCAACGATTGGTTATTTCTCATGATTCATGGTTTGCTTGAGGTTGCTCCTGTGACTGCATGAAGTAAGGGCTTGAGGACCACTGGGCGTCTCACTCTCTGCGTGCTGTCAAGGCCCCTCAGACACTCTCCACTGGGTCTCCCCCCCCTGGAAGAACATAGCCTGAGCCTCCATGGACAGGTAAAGGACCACGACGGCAGGGTCAGAAGTCCCAAAGTAGAAGGACCAAGACAGCAGGGTCAGAAGTCCCAAAGTCCTGGGGCGCCTGGGAGCTCAGTTGGTTGAGCGACTGCCTTTGGCTCAGGTCATGATCCCGGAGACCCAGGATCGAGTCCCACATCGGGCTCCCTACTCGGTGGGAAGCCTGCTTCTCCCTCTCTCACTCCCCCTGCTTGTGTTCCCTCTCTGGCTGTGTTTCGCTCTGTCAAATAAATAAAACGTTTAAAAAAAAAAAAAAAGAAGTCCCAAAGTCCAGTCTACACCTGCCCCACCATCTTGACTGAGTGATGTTGAAAGTCTAGCTCAGATTCAAGGGGATAAGACACTGCCATCATCTCCCCATGGGGAGTATGGTTGTAGCTCACTGCTCCTGCACACGGTGGTGGGTGAGATTCCCTGGGGGCCCTCCTTACATGGATCTATCACAACGTTAAAATAAACAAGGAGATAGAGAAATCAATAGTAATTCCATCATACTTGGAAAAAGTAACAAGGAGAAACAAAGTAAAAGGATCAACATAAAACATGTGCTGGATGTTGATCATGGTGGTCCAATCTTCAAGCACAAATCATGTCAACACAAAGAACAAAAAAACAATATTATTAAATATTGTAAGAGTAAATGCAACATAGCAACAAAAACATAATACTTATTTCCTTTCAAATAATTTAAACAGGGTTTGTTCCAGTAATACAATGTTGACCAAATGTTTTAAAAATCTATCAGCCTACTCCATTGTATCAAAAAATAAGGGAGGAAAATCACATAGAGTCAAACTTGTGATGTTGAGTAGGCAATTACTAAAATTCAGATACTCTAGATAATGAAAACCTGAAATACAATAACACTAAACAAAGAACTCCTTAAATACTATACAAACTTAACCCAAACCAGGAGCAAATATGAGCAAATATTACATTATTCAAAGTGGCAAAATGCTACAACTGCCTTAATTAAATGATAATGAAGAGGTTTCATTGTCACCATTATTGTTCAACATTGTTTCTGTGTTGCAGAAAAGGCAATGATACGAGAAATGAACACTCGGGGTAAACATTGGAAGAGGAGAGATAAAGCAATTCTTTTTTTGTTTAGTTGTTTTTTGCTGATGTCACTGCACACTTGGAAATCCCGGGAGAGTTAATTAAGCAAAGTATTGGGATTAAGAAAGAAATTTGATAAGATGGGAGACTGAGTGAGAAACACACAAAACTCAATTATTCTTTTCTCTATTTTAGCAATAAGCACCTGAAGCAAATAAGCCACAGAAGAGACTTGGGCCTTACATGGAGAACAGAGAGAGTGGGACAGAGACAGAGAGACTGAGCTATGGTGAGACACAGAGAAGGAGACGTGGAGAGATGGAGAGGCATATTTGGGCTCTGCAGTATTTGTTTGGGTGGTTGGGTGGTTGGGAGGTTGGTTGGAAGTTAGGTAAAAAATCCTTGATGTTCTTGTGGAAGAATCGGTACTGGGAATAGCCGAGAAAAGACATCTATTCTCATGAGACATCAGAGCAGACTGCAAGCAATACACTCAGTAAGGTTCTGGTAGAGGGATTTCATGGAAGACCTAGAAAAAGGTCTCGGTGTGGGGAACATTTCCTCCTCTCCTGGGAGGAAAATGGACTGATCAATGGTGTTAGTGTCATTGTTTCTGGAAGAAAATGAAGCTGAGCTCCTCTTACACTTTCTTACAGAAAATCTGAGCTACCATAAAGATAGCTGCAGGGCGCCTGGGTGGCTCAGGGGGTTCAGCCTCTGCCTTCTCCTCGGGTCATGATCTCTGGGTCCTGGGATCGAGGTCCACATCGGGTTCTCTGCTCTGCAGGGAGCCTGCTTCCTCTGCTTTCTGCCTGCCTCTCTGCTTACTTGTGATCTCTCTGTCTCTGTCAAATAAATAAATAAAATCTTAAAAAAAAAAGACTTACTTGCGGTGCATGAGGGGTAACCTAGAGGACAGTGGGAGAAGGAAAATAAGTGGGAAGTAGGGTAATCCAGGGAGAGAAATGAAACAACAGAGACTTTGGACACAGAAACAAATTGAAGGACTTGGAGGGATAGGGGTGGGGGGATGGGAGAGCCTGGTGGTGGGTACTGAGGGCACTTATTGCATAGAGCACTGGGTGTGGGAAATGGGGAATGAATCTTGGAACACTGGAAAAAAAAATTTAAGTAGCAATAAAAAAAAGATAGCTGCAAAAATTATGAAACATTTAGGTAAAGAGAGATTTTCTTAAATAGAAAAACCAGAAATTCAGATTATAGGAAGAAATACAGATTTGATGAAATCAACAGAAAAGCTTCTGATGGCAAGGAGTTAAAAATAAAAACAGGGATTTCAAAAATGTTTGCAGTGACTATGATAGGCAAAGGGTTAACAACTGTAATATAAAAAGTCTCTTAAAAATTGACAAGTACTGCAAAGACAACCTAGTCGAAAATGGGCCAAGTATTTCAGTCGGCAATCCAAAGACGAGCAAATCCAAGTGATTAACAAATGGGGGAAGAGTCTCTTACTCATTAGCAGTCAGGGAAATGCAATTTGAAGTTAAAATGAGATCTCTCTTTACAACAATCAGGCCATAAAAATTAAAAACTTTAGCACTTCCTGTTGGCAAAATACTCCAGAGAGAGTCTAGGCACCAGTTTCTAGTATAAATGTGAATTCTCACAGCCATTTGGGAAACATTTGACAACATTAAATAAAAATAAAAATATAGATCCCATCCTCTCACATAAAAATACAAATGCCAGTACCTAGAGTGTTTATGTATATACAACACCAAACTAAACCGAACTGAGCAAAGAAATCTTAATGCCTCCAAGAAAGAAACGGCTGGATGAGAAGAAGTACAATCACACTAATGAAATAGGAAATGCCATGCAAGGGTTAAAAGAAAGAGCTAGTTATACAAAGACCTCATTTTTAGAAAGCAGTGAGGGGTTTTTATGTGCATGAGAATATGGGTATTTGTGTAAATAAAAGCAATGGTGAAAAATCTGAAAGGGCAGACTATGTTGTGGGTTGGGAATACTGTGGTTAGGGTAGATGGGGAAAGACGATGGCAGTTGTGGGGGATGGGAAGGGAGAGAGGGGGAGGACTGTCTCTGCATCTCTGGGTCATTTCTCAGTGCCTTCTCATCCTAAAAATGGGGATAATAATTGTATCTACCTCCTAGCCTGTTTCGAGGATTAAATGAAGTAATCCATGTTCAGGAAACACTATTTTCTGTTATTAAAATTATTTATAAGACAAAGAAAAGCTCCTAATGCTTTTTTTAAATTTATCTTTGATTTGTATTCTTAATAAAAACTGCTTACTAATACTAGAGTTCTTTTTCCTGGAGCCTCTTTGGTTTTCTAGGTATATAATCATAATACATGGGGAAGGGGCTTTTATTTCCTGTCTTGATTTTTAAAATTTTCTTATCTTGGTACATTCTTTAAAACTTCATGAGGATGGTGAGTAATGACAGTGATAAGAACTATCTTGTCTAGCTCCTGATTTTAATAAATATCATTTCAGTTGTTCATTATTCAGAATGATAATTGATGCTTGTTTCAAAAAAATAAAGGTGGTCATATTTAACTAGTTTCTTCTAAAACATTTATTGTGAATGATTGCTAAGTTTTGTCAAATGTCTTCTCAGACTCTGTATATGATTTTGTTCCCCCTTTAATATGTTGAAAAAATATATAGCTAATTTCCAAAAAAGTGGTGATTTTCCAAAAAATAAATCATGTTTCCATTTTTTAAAAAAATAAGCCCTGCTTGGTTATTGAATTTTACTCTTTCGATACACTTCCAACAATGAATTTGCTAGGCATTGTTTGGAATAGCCATATCTATATTGATGAATGAGGCTGGTCTGTAAGTGTCTTTCTTTGTACTACATTTTATACTGTGCTTTCAGAGTTAAGGTGCACTGTTCAGAGGAGGTCTGTGCTTTGGGAAATTCAAAAAGGTACCAGGTGGGGCAGGTTGGGGTAGATGTCTATACCTATAGGCATCACGGGCAAGCCTGTGTCCCCCTAGATAGGGCATCCTTTCTAATTTGTGTGAAAGCACCACAAGGGCTAGAAGTAACCAGGATATCATAACTGATAATTTCCCATACTTCCATATATCTTTAAAAGCATTCACATTATATTGGAATTATCTGTTTTTTTATGTATCAAAACCTAACTATGAATTCATTTACTCATGCAATCATGGTTCTTTTAAAATAGTACATCTTCAGGTGTCTTTCTAAACTTTTTCTTCTCAAGTTTTCTATTTTTTCTGGGGTCAGTTTTGGTATCATCTATATTTAAAAAAAAAATGTCCATGGAAATGGAAGCACCATTACCTAAAGAAATGTGCCAGATTTTTGTTTCAGTTGTAGTGCTGATAGGGGGGAAATCTTAACACAAAGGTAATGCCCAATAATAGGGCAGTGATTAGAATCTACTGTGGAGGGTCAGAGGTGTGGAATAGCATGAAGAGATTCAAAAGAATGAGGAAAATTAGATGGGTCTTTGTCATGTGTTACAGCAGGCAAAGGGTAAGATTCAGAAAAGTATACATAATGTACATGTGCATATACATATCTGTGTAGAAATGGATGAAAGAAGTGTCACTATGCATTTTAGAAGCAAGAATGAAATGTTGCAAAAAGGTCATGTAGAAAAAGCTCTTTTATTCAGTTAAAAGAAAAAGAAGAGGAACAATTTCTGCCAAGAGTAGGAGAATATCCAAAGCAGGGTGCCAGGAGCCTTGATAGGAGTATTTTCTTGAATGAAAGAAAAGTTGAGAAAATATCTTTCTCCTATAAAAACAAACAAACAAACACATGTGTGAAGGAGGAGGTGAGTCATTCCATGGCAAAAGGTCAGAGAACACATGTGCATTTGCAGGATTTGCTCTGACTGGGCTTTACGAAGCCCATGCTATCAAGATGACAGTGGTCATTCAGCAGCCACTGTATAGCAAGCCTGCATGCAGATCCTGGCACCTGCTTCTGGGGCCAGTTTCTAAAGCTAATGGACCCCATGGAAGCCACTTTATGAGTCCCTTAGAATTTGAGGCTCTAACATTTCCATCATCTTATGGGGAGACATCATTATTATTCTTTAAGTTTTCATTTTTAATTTCAGTACAGTTAACATGCAGTGTAATATTAGTTTCAGGCGTACAATATAGTGAGTTAATATTTCTATACATTATTCCATCCTCATCATGAGATGTAAACTCTTTAATCCCATCACCTATTTCCCCCATACTCCCCTACCTCCCTCTAGTAATGATCAGTGTGTTCTCTATAACTAAGAGTCTGTTTCTTGATTTCACTCTCTCCTTTTTCCCTTTGCTCATTTGTTTTGTTTCTTAAATTCCACAAGAGTGAATTCATATGGTGTTTGTCTTTCTCTGACTGACATATTTTGCTTAGCACAATATCCTCTAGCTCCATCCACGTAATTGCAAATGGCAAGATTTCTTTCTTTTTGTGGCTGAGTAATACACCACTATATATGCATTATATATAATATATAATGGTGTATATCTTCTTTATCCATTCATCAACAGATGGACATTTGGGGCGCCTGGGTGGCTCAGTTGGTTGGGCGACTGCCTTCGGCTCAGGTCATGATCCCGGAAACTCGGGATCGAGCCCCACATCGGGCTCCCTGCTCGGCGGGAAGCCCACTTCTCCCTCTCTCACTTCCCCTGCTTGTGTTCCCTCTCTCGCTGTGTTTCTCTTTGTCAAATAAATAAAATCTTTAAAAAAACAAAAACAAAAACAGATGGACATTTGGGCTGCTTCCATAATTTGACTATTGCAAATAATGCTGTTGTATACATAGGGATGCTTGTATCTCTCTGAATTAGTGTTTTTGTGTTTTGGGGGTAAATACCCAGTAGTGCAATTACTAGATCATATGGTAGTTCTACTTTTAACATTTTGAGAAACCTCCACACTCCTCTCCAGACTGACTGCACCGGTTTGCATTTCCACCAACAGTAAGAGGATTCCCCCTTCTCCGCATCCTTGTCAACACTGGTTTCCTGTGTTGTTAATTTTAGCCATTCTGACAGGTGTGAGGTGATATCTCATTGTGGTTTTAATTTGCATTTCCCTGACGATTAATAATGCTGACCATCTTTTCATGTGTTTGTTGGCTATCTGTATATCTTCTTGGAGAAATATCTGTTCATATCTTCTGCCTGGATTTTAATTGGATTGTTTGAGGTGCTGAATTGTATCAGTTCTTTATATATTTTGGATATGTCATTTGCAATAATCTTCTCCCATTCCATAGGTTACCTTCCAGTTTTGCAGATTGTTTCCTTTGCTGTGCAGAAGCTTTTTACTTGGATATCGTCCCAATATTTTATTTTTACTTTTGATTCCCTTGCCTTAGGAGATGTATTTGGAAAGATGTTGTTATGGTTGATGTCAGAGAGAATATTGCTTGTGTTCTCCTCTAGGGTTTTTATGGTTTCAAGTCTCACATTTAGGTCTTTAATACATTTTTAAAAAAATTTTAATGTATAAGAAAGTGGTCTGATTTCATTCTTTTGCCATGTCCCCACCCAGTTTTCCCAACATCATTTGTTGAAGAGATTGTCTTTTCCCCCATTTACCTGCTTTGTTGAAGATTAATTGGCCATATAGTTTTGGGATTTATTTCTGCATTTTCTATTCTATTCTATTGAAATATCTGTCTATTTTTGTGCCAGTACCATAATGTCTTGATCATTTTAGCTTTGTAACATAGCCTGAAGTCCAGAATCATGATGCCTCCAGGTTTGCTTCTTCTTTTTCAAGATTACTTTGGATAGTCAGGATCCTTTGGAATTCCATACAAATTTTAGCACTGTTTGCTCTAGTTCTGTGAAAAATGCTGTTTGTATTTTGATAGGGATTACATTAAATCTATAGATTGCTTTAAGTAGTATAGACATTTTAATAGTATTTGTTCTTCTAATTCATGAATATGGAATGTATTTCCATTTCTTTGTGCTATCTTCAATTTTTTTTCATCAAAGTTTTATAGTTTTCAGAATACAGGTCTTTGAAGTCTTTGGTTAATTTTATTCCCAAGTATTTTATTACTTTGGTTGAAATTGTAAATGGGATTGTTTTCTTAATTTCTCTTTCTGCTGCTTCTTTATTGATGCATAGAAATACAACAGATTTTTGTGCATTTATTTTGTATAATGTGACTGTACTGAATTCATTTATCAGTTTTATTGGGTTTGTTTTAAGATTTATTTATTCATTTGAGAGAGAGAGAGAGAGAGAGAGAGAGAGAGAGAGAGAGAGAGAAAGAGAGCATAAGTAGGAAGGGCAGAGAGAGAGAGAATTTAAGCAGACTCTGCATTGAGTGTGGAGTCTGACATGGGACTCAATCTCATGACACTGAGATCATGGCCCAGACCAAAATCAGGAGTCAGAGGCTTAACTGACTGAGCCACCCAGGTGCTCCAGTTCTAGTACTTTCTTTTTTCTTATATAGATATCATGTCGTCTACAAATTGTAAAGTTTTACTTCTTCCTTACCAGTTTCAAAGATTTTTATTCCTTTTTCTTATCTGAGTCCTGTGGCTAGGACTTCCAATACTGTGTTGAATAAAAGTGGTGAGAGTGGACATCCTTGTCTTCTTCCTTACTGTAGAGGCAAAGTTCTCATTTTTTTCCCCACTGAGGATGATGTTGGTTGTGGGTTTTTCATATAAAGCCTTAATGATGTTGAGGTATGTTCCTTCTAAACCTACTTTGTTGAAGGTTTTTTCATCCATCCATTCGACATCATGAATGGATGTTGCACTTTGTCAAATACTTTTTCTACATCTATTGAAATTTTTTTTATTCCTTCTCTTCTTGATGTGATATACCACATTGATTTGGAAATTTTGAATATTATCCTGGGAATAAACCCCATTTGACTGTGGTGAATGGGATTTTTTGTTGTTGTTGTTGAGATTTAATTTGTTTAGAATTTTTGTATCTATGTTCATCAGAGATATTGGCTTGTAGTTCTCTTTATTTTTAGTGTCTTTATCTGGTTTTGGTATCAGGGTAATGCTGGCCTAATAGAATGAATTTGTAAGTTTTCCTTCCTCTTCTAATATTTAGAATAGTTTGAGAAGAATGGGTATTAACTCTTCTTCAAATGTTTCATAGAATTCACCTGTGAAGCCATCTGGTCCTGGACTTTTATTTGTTGGGAGATTTTTGATTACTGTTTCCATTTCATTGCTGGTAATTAGTCTGTTCAATTTTTTTATTTCTTTCTGCTTCAGTTTTGATAGGTTATATGTTTCTTGGAATATATTTCTTCTAGGTCGTTCAATTTTTTGGCATATAATTTTTCATAATATTCTCTTGTAATCCTTTGTATTTCTGTGATGTCAGTTACTTCTCTCCTATTTCTTGATTTTGCTTATTTGGGTCCCCCACCCCCTTCTCTCTCTCATTTTATGTGTCTGGCTAGAGGTCTATCAATTGTGTTGATCTTTTCAAAGAACCAGTTCCTGGTTTCATTGATGTGTTCTATTGATTTTTTAGTTTCTATATCATTTATTGCTACTTTAGTCTTCATTATGTCCTTCCTTCTGTTGGTTTTGGGTTTTATTTGTTTTTCTTGTCTTAGCTGCTTTAGGTGTAAGATTAGATGGTTTATTTAAGATTTCTCCTGTTTCTTGAGGTAGACCTGTATTGCTATAAACTTCCCTCTTAGAACCACTTATGCTGCATCCCAAAAATTTTGAATTGTTGTGTTTTCATTTGTTTTCATGCAACTTTAAATTTTTTTTTAATTTTTAAAATTTTTTAAATTTTAAATTTTTAAAAATTTTTAAATTTTTTCTTTGATTTCTTAGTTTACCAAATTATTGTTTAGTAACATATTTTTTTAACTTCTATGTATGTGTGTTTTTTCCCTATACTTTCTTGAGGTTGATTTCTGGTTTCATAGCATGTGGTCAAAAAAGATGCATAGTATGATTTCAATCTTTTTGAATTTGTTGAGGCTGGATTTGTGGCCTAATATGTGATCTATTCTGGAGAATTTCCACATGCACTTGAAAAGAATGTATATGGGGAGACACCATTATTATATGACTACAGAGGAGGAATGGAGGCCCAGGAGATGGCAACCCAAGCCATCTAGGTAGGATGGGCTTTGTTCAACATTCAAATCCATATCACCTGACTCATCATAATTCTGCCTTTTGTTGCCCCTGCATGGGACCTCTCATGTGGAGCATTCCTAGTGAATATGAAATTACATAAAAACAAAACAAAAATCATGCAGGGATGCCTGGATGGCTCAGTTGGTTAAGCTTCTGACTCTTGGATTCAGCTCAGGTCCTGATCTCAACTCGTGGGATGGAGCCCGGAGTCAGGCTCTGTGCTCAGTAGGAGTCTGCTTGGATATTCTCTCCCTCTACCCCTTTCCCTGCTCTCTCTCTCTCTCTCTCTCTCTCTCTCTCAAATAAATAAATCTTTTTAAAAAATTACACGAAAGGTTTCTCTCTTTAGTTCCTTGAATAGGCCTAGTCTCAGCTGGTCTAAACGAGGCAAAGATTTACAAAATGTGTTTTGCTTACTTACCAAGATTATCTTTAGCACCTTAAGAAATAAGACTTGTGAAAGTAAACCCTTAATGAAACCATTGACATTTCATTAATAAAAATTTGGGAATTTGGCCAGAGAATCCTTCCTTATATTGCAAAACAGAAGCAAAACTTGCCCCTGAGTTGAATTGATTTTTTTAAAAAGGTTTTGTGGATCACAACCACATCTTGTGAAATTTCCCTGACCGAGTATTTTTTGCTGTGGGGAAAATCCCCAATCAAGACCATTCTTCAATACTCTCCAAACACCTCACTTTATCTTATAGAAGGTAATTTCATTTTGGAGTTGACAATATTATGAAGTTGGAACAAATCCCAGGGACCCAGAAATAAAAGCACTTAAAAGTTTGTGACATCTGTTTTTATTAAAAGTTGACATTGTTTATCAAATAATATTTATAGCCACCCTCTTCTCCAGTTCAAGAGGGGTCTGGGCCCAAGAGTAATCACTGCATATTGGCTTAAGCTATAAAAGAGCCACAGTGGATCCACATCCTGAAATAACAATGAGATGAAGGAATTTCAAACCCTGCAAAACTCCACTCCACCCTGGAGCTCCATCCTGGCGATCAGCATGTTCATGCTCTGAAGCATGGATGTCTACTCCAGATGCAGAATTTGGATTAAAGTGTAGATCTTATAAAACATTGACAGTATCAATCAACCATTACTGATATCTATCAACCATATATAATTTCTCATGTTCCAATCCTTTATATTAGCCTACAAATAGACATTGAAGAGGTCTTAAAAAAAAAATGATGGCAGAATCCAGAAGGTATTTAATGGAGCTTTAATCTGGTTGACCCCTGGCTCATGGTATTTAAGTGTCACTTATGACCTCTCTCTTAACAAGCCCATCTCGGGGTCTTTGAAAACTCAAGTAAGAGTGGTAAATATCTTTTACCCCATAATGTACCTAAACACCTATGTTCTCCTCCTGGGGTATGAACAGAAAGGACACTCACCTGCCATGGGAACAGTGTGACCCTGAATGTAGCTCTTCCTGTCCCAGTCCTCATCCCTCAGATAAATATTTTCCACATCATGCTTTACTCCTTCCCTTTTTTCAGAGTATTGCTAAATATTCACATGTCCATAAACAATAGATTTGGTTCTACGTGTTTTAAAGCATTTACTGATCCACCATGTACGGAGTCCATGCTAGCCTAAGCTACCCATCACTTCTCCCTGGTTATGCACAGTAAACTTCTATAGTTTCTCTCCGTTGCCTTTGCCTCTCTTTGCTGAAGGCTCTCACATCACAGGATCAAAACCACCTTCCTCTAGCCCCACCCACGTCTTCCATCTTCCAAGCTCCCAGGTCTCCATCCCTAGGCTTCCACTCCAGCTATTTTCTGCATTGTTCTCTCTGCTTCCACCTTCCAGCCTCTTGATGTTCTTCCAACATTCCCAGCACACTCGTACAGTCTTTGCACTTGTCATTCTCCCTTCCTAGAATGCTCTTCCCCAATATCCAAATGGTCCGTTCTTTTCTTTCTTGGGCTTGACTCAATATTGCTTTCCCCTCAGGCCTTTTGGACTGAAATTTAAACGATGCTCCTTCCAGTCTGCCTTTCTGCTTGGTGCTTTCCAGCACTTAGCTCACGTGACAATACTTTATCATGTGTGTATTTATTTCCACCAGGATGTAAGCTTTATGAAGGCTAAGATGGTGTGTGTGTCTACTATGTGTGTCTACAGCCATAGTGCTTGGAAAAGGGCTTGGTATTTGGTGGACCTTCAATACATAAATTTTTTGAAGAATAAAGTCTTCTCTGAAGTATGCATTCTTCTTTAACTTGCCTTTTCTTGGTCTCGGCATGAATCCTTCCTGCTGAGTTGTGTACTTGTGTGTCTCTCATTTCCATAGCTGTGTATTATTCCACAGTGTGAATGCACACACTTGTGTACCTACCGACCTGTGGATGGTCATTTGGGGTGTTTCCACTTCTCTTAAGAACCAAGAATGCTGTCTGAAATATTCTTGCATGTTTCTGAGTGGACATGTATAAGAGTTTCCAGAACATTACCCTCTGAGTTCACTTTACACTCCAATTGAAATCCATTGTCTGACACTAAGATGCCTTTATGTTCCTTCCCTTTGCCTGGATTGTGGTACAAACACTAAATGCTGCACCTTGACCATGAGCATATTTTCTCTGAAAAAGTTCAAGCTCATCCTAAAACCCATGAGCCAGCCTCAAGCTGCCTAGACAGGACATGAAAAGAGTGAAAAGGTTGTCCTTCAACACCTGTGCAATTTCAACCCCTGGGGGTGCTCCAGGTTGATCAGAATGGTGGTTTCCATGGCTTTCAGTCCTCCTGGCTTTGATTCTCTCAGCTTGTACAGCTCCCCTAAGCCCTCTCTGCTAAAATTGTTTGCTATTGGAAGAACGACAACGTGTTTTGCAATTATCTTGCCCCCCGGCATCTTCAGTTGTCCCCATCAGTTCTGCTCATTGAGTTGGCCTCTTTGGGGAGTGATTCCCTCTCTCCACTCAACTCTCCCTCTCACAGTTTGCTCTCACAAAATGCATTCCTTCTCCTTCTTTTACAATCTCATCAGTCCAGCTTATGACAGAAAGAGTGAGGCTGGCACATGATGGAGGGCCTGCAGAGAAGTCCTTTGAGCCCAGGACTTCCAGAAGAGTGTGCAATCCTTCCCAGGAATGAAGCTGAGATGGCTGTGCTCTGCAGATCCACATTTGTGCTGTAATTCAGGGACAGCTGCCAGATTTATTGACTGGTTCAGGAGACAAACTAGAGAACCATTTTCTGCTCCAAATCATCTTAAGCTTTGGAAAGTGACACACTATTTTATAAGTGTGTGTGAGGGCCTCACGGTGCTCAAGAGTGGGGGAAAGAAAGTTATTAAGGTGTCTCTAGTGTCTTTAGAGATGCATTTGGATATTGACTTGGTTGTCGTAAACAAGAGCTGCCATATAATACCAACCTAAATAACAATTCATACTTCCTTTTCCCATAAAGTGCAATATCCAAGCCTCTCCTCTGTTACTGGATGTTCCCCCAGTGTCACTCGGATGCTATGGTGCTCCATGGCTGCCTAGGCTCACTATTAGATGCTCCCATTTTTAGACAGAAGAAAAAAGGAAAGAAAGAAAGAAAGAAAGAAAGAAAGAAAGAAAGAAAGAAAGAAAGGAAGGAAGGAAGGAAGGAAGGAAGGAAGGAAGGAAGGAAGGAAGGAAGGAAGAAGATGAACCAAAGAGCAGGCATTTCTTTGCAGGCATAAGTTGGAATATGCATATGTCCACAAGCATCAGGTCCATTCCCAATCTCCACCCAGGTGGCCACATCCCAAGGTGAATACTATCCCTCTGGAAGAGAGGGTAGTAGAATAAAGACTTTCTGCCACAATGGGGAACACCATCGTTTAGCAATTCCTTGTCTTCCTCAGTGTACTCAGGCTCCACACCTTCCCTCAGGTTGATAAGGAGGCAGAAGAGCCTGCTGTTCAGTAGAAAATGGCAGGAGAGACCGAGATGCACTTCCCAGCTCTGCTTCAGCCAGAGACTTTGGGCATGTGGTTTAGCTTTTAATCCTCAGCTGCCTCCTCTATAAAATGGAACCATAGAGCCTCCATCATAGAAATGGTTGTTCGAATCAGTCTCACACATCATATGTGCTCAATAGCTATAGCTTAATAGTTATAGCTTATTAATTTTATTAAGAATATCCAAACTCAAGGCTCATGTGGTAACCCACTGAGTCAGCCCTGCGTGCAGGGAAGGGTGTCCCTTGGAGGCACTGCTTGAGCTAAGACAAGATACCCCATTTTCCTCAAGCCTTCAGCTTGCATGGGACCTAGAAAATCTGGGTGCCAGAATGTCTCTCTCTTTTTCAATGATTTCTCAGGGAATACTCATAAAATGTTATTTGTCCCTGAAATATAGTCCACATGGTGTTACATAACAAGAACTCCAAGTATCCTTTGAATCAGAAATACCTGGTGGCTCTCTTTTCACCATGTGCTTCTGGACTTTCCTGGAAGTACCATGTCTTTCCTAGAGAGGACACAGTGCCCTGATGCAGAGATGGTGGTGACTTACATTCGTGCACTATGCGTTATAATGAGAAATGTAATACATAAGTTTTGGCATTGGTGTTGGAGTTGGACCAGGGTTTATGTTTTGTCTTGATGTTGGCTACATGTCCCTGGGAAAATTATTTGTCTCTTGGCTGCAGTGTCCTCATCTTTAAAATGTCTCAAGGTTAAGACTCTCCTGTAAGACAGTGGAAGCAATTGGGAAGGAGTGGGTGTCACAGTGTGGAAAACAGGGCCTGGCACACTGCAATTGTCACTTTCTACTTCCCCAATGGTACAAGAGGAGCAGGTGCAGCCACTTTGGGTCACATAAGATGGCCAGAGGGTGTGTTTGGGTTCCTGTGTCTCCATGACACTCAGCACTTGGCTAGACTCGCCTTTCTTTCCTGTGATACCAGCTCAGAACCAGGGCATCTGCAGGGGCTCCTGCTCTTAGTGCCAACGAGGCTAATGAGGAGCCCTGTTGATTTTACACTCACCCGCTCTTTCAAGGCTCTGCCTGTCTCCTGCTGCCCTCACCTTGAATCCCAGACTGCCACCTGCTGCACCTCTAAAGACCGAGGCTCTGCCTTCTGGAAGCCCTGACTCCTCTTGGGTCCCACCATCTCTGTCGAAGCCCTGGCTCTTCTTCTTTTTGTCTTATGAACATGCCCCAAAACAAAGGCAGGTTGGCTTGAGGGCAGCAGATGGTGAAGGAGGGTCCTTCTCTTCTTGTTAGCTCCTCTCTGGAGTTGGACAAAATACGCATGTGTGGTCGGGGTGGAGGGGCATCAGCAAAAGACCTGTGCTTGGTCAGAGGTAGTTTAATGAAGCCAGGCATTCTCATGAAATTTCAGTCTACATCCTGCTGTATACCCAACCCCAGGTGGCTTGGATTTTGACACGGTGTGGCTTCATGGTTGAAGTGCCAATGCTGGGGGAGGCTGCCTGGTTCTGCCCATTTAACAGGATAACCTCAAACAATGACATGGCATTCCTGCACAGAGTCCCCTCATCTGCAAGACTGGGGACCCTGGTAACACTTACTCTATTTCTGAGATTAAATGAGATGATGTATGAAAGTCCGTAGGTAATAAAGGAAAAATAAACGACACTTACTGTCACCATCACAGTGAGCAAAACTTCAGTAGGTCAACAATCTCCCTCAACTGTCACGTATCTCAATTTGCCAGAGCTACCACAACAAAGAACCACAGATGAGGCAGTTGAAACCACAAAGATTTCTCTCTCCTAGTCCTGGTGGCTGGATGTCTGAGATCCAGGTGTTGGCAGGGATGGTTGAGGACCCTGTGTCTGGAGTGTGGACGGCCATCCTCTCCCTGTGTCCTCATGTGGTCATCCCTCTGCACATGTCTGTCTTTGTACCTCAATTTCCTCTTCTATAAAGACACCGGTCCTGTTGGATTAGGGCCTATCCCAATGGGTGGCCTTCATTTTAACTTAATCACTTAGATAAGGACCCTGTCTCCACATATGGTCACTTTCCCAGGTTCTGAGGTTTAGGACTTCAACATAGGAATTTGGGAAGAGATACAATTTCTTTTATAATACCAGCTTTCTGAAATTTTGACTTGTCTTACAAATGTGTTTGGGTGGAGCTTTTTTTTTTTTTTCTAGAAGCCATTATGTGCATTTTTTCTTAATTAAAAAAGAAAAAGAGAAAGAAAGAAAACCCAGGAGGTTTCCCCTCCCTTGTTCAAATAAAATTTGCTTTCAGATACAGGTAAAATGATAAGAAATGGAACCTGCACCATCAGAGATAAAAATGGTAATGAGTTTTAACAGTTCATTTTGGGTTTTGGTATTGAAATGAACGAGGAGAGAATGATTCTAGAGCTCTGAATCATTGGCTATCAGGTCACACAGCCCTGCCAGCACCAGGATCTCAGGCAGCTGTAGAACTTCAAGGGAAAAAAAAGAAAAAAAAAAAAAAGCAAGACGAACACCTCTGAGCACCTTTACCATCACCTGTCAGCAATGATGGCGGCCACCGGCATTGTGTGGCCGCCAATACAGCGAGAAGCTCGCCTCAGCTATTGGTTATTGATTTAAATCACCAGCATGTGGATTGAAATAGAGCCTCTGAGAATCCTTTTTATAAACTCAGGTTATTTGTCACAGAAAAGTGAAGTCTAAAGTGGCAAGGAGAGCTGGTTAAAAGGACCTGGCGGTATGCAAGTTTTGAAAGGATAATTGTCTGCCTTGGCTGCTAGGAGAAGAGGCTTGAGTAGGTGGCCAAAGACACCACTGGAGACAGACCTGGGGAGAGTGTCCGCCCCCGGAGCGCTTGCTCAGGGAGCTAGTGAAGACAAGCCTCAGGAGGGAGAGCAGGTATTGGAAGGAAGCTCTTCCTGAGGAAGAGCAACGTGATATTGACCTCCATGTTGAAGTTATTTGCACAAATTTGTACCTTCTCGTGCATTTTCATGCTGAGATTGAGTATGTGTTTTTCCCAGGAAGAAAAATGGCTCAGAAAGTAAAATCATTATTGTTCTAAATGTGATAAATCTTCCAAAGTACAGCCTAAGTAGGAATTCTGAGAAATCCTTTTAATAGAAATTCAGTTACAAGGCGCAAACTTGGTGTGAGCGACCCCCAGTGCACCGGGTTAGAATGGACTTCTCCCCCTGGTATTTGGGGAGCTTCCCAGGGTCACCTGAGCTGATGTTTCCAAGATTTGAATCTGCCAGTTCCCACCGTACTCAAGCCCTATCTGCTGGCTCCACTCTCCTTTGCGAACCCAGTTGTTAGCCGAAGCCCTCCCACCCCATGGCTTTGTCTGCATGGTTCCTGGGATGCCATTCCTCCCCCCATCCAGGCTCTCTGGAATCTGTAAGGTCCACTCCAGGGAACTGTGCAGAGTTTGCTGCTCCATCCCACCTCTCCTGGCCCTCTGATTTCATCTCAGGTATTCATGTGTCTTAGCTTCAGAGATCAGCAAGCTCCTTGGGGAAAAAGAAGAAGAAGAAGATGAAGATGAAGATGAAGAGGAAGAAGAAGAAGAAGAAGAAGAAGAAGAAGAAGAAGAAGAAGAAGAAGAAGAAGAAGAAACAATACACACACACCAATTCTTTACACAGTGGTGTCTCCAACATGCAAGAAATGAAGCTGGTATTTGCACAGAGGAAGCTAGGTTGCCTTTATGCTTGATGCACAGCATTATGGAAGAAACAGCACCCAATCTTCTATCAATTATTCCCTAGAGCAGAGAGCAGGATAACTTTCAGCTCTGGGTATTCAGATTGTTTCCAGATGGAAGCGTCTGGGTTGTTGACAATGAACAGGAATAATGTAGGGGTTGGAGGATCTCAGGTTTTGATATGGTGGCGAAGGTGCAGAAACTTGCCCAAACCAGTGGGGAAAGGAGGATAGAGTAATCTGGTTGCTAAAATCTATAGTTAAGGGTCCCTAGATCTTGGGGAGGTGGGGCACATTAACTTGGAAGCTGTGAATATGAGAAGGGAAATATCAGCATGTTGGTTTCCTTATAAGGAGACACCTGCAGAGGTAGAAAGAACGACAATTATGTCAACAACACACAGAGAGTGGGAGAAGGCCAGTGGGAAGCAGCTGTGATCATGGGATATGGATGGGGACAGCCAGAAGGTGGGTGGCTGGAGATGTGAGTGGTGAGGAGCAGGGAAACCTGCTCAGGACTCCTTTGCTCTGTGGTCTTCTTTCCCTGGGCTGTGCCCTTCGAGACAGAGGAAATTCCGGAGCACTGTGTGGGTGGCCTATGGCTCCTTAGTGAAGCAGTTTTGTGTGACAAGAGTATTTCAGAGTCTCGTGGTCTCTCACCACTTTCTATTGGCCCTGGGTTCCAGGGAGGGCTGGTCTCACTCAGGGATGAAAAGAACCATTCCTGTCTTTAGTGCAGTGCTCCCTCTGTCTGCTCTTGAGTGCCTTCCCTTACCTCTTCACTCGCTTAAAAGATATTCACCTCCTCTGGGCTAATGTCCTCCCTATAGGCTTGCTACTGAAAGGCACCCCCACCCAGTGTGCACTCCCAGAGCTGTACCCTTGGGCAGTATTCACTGAGTGCACTCAGTAGTGGCCACATAGGAGTCTCAACAATATCTAGACCAAACATTTGGAGGGCAGAGGTTGTTTCAAGACCACTTGCGACATTTCTTTGAGCCCTCAGACACAGAAGACACTCACATTTTTCTGCATCCCAGACAGAATCTGTCCCAAAGTTGATCAAGACCATGTGCTCTAAACACTTGTCCATGATGTGATAGACAGCTGAGTAGGAGGGTCCTTCAGGAGCGCTCCTAGGACTGGCCAGGGACATCCTACACTGCCAGCCCACAATGTTCATCTTCCTCTCAGGTCACCATCAGGGAAAGGATGAGTCCTCAGGTGCCTGTCCTTGGGGGTGGGGTGAGTGGGAGGGGATGCTTCATGAGCCCAACCATAACCCCGAGTTATTGGCTGGTTGAACATGGAATACATTAGAGTCAAAGATCCAGCAGCAAACGATAAAGGACCAGGGTCCATGGGTGGAAAGTACGCTCTGAAGCTTTCCTGGCTCTTCTAAGAGTCTCATAGCCCAAATTTCATGAGGATAACAAGTCATAGAAACATGGAGTGACCAGAGAATACATCCAACTTCTTAACTGAGAAAGGAAGTTGGGTTTGAGTTGCCCACAACATGATGTGTGAGCTCTGGGAAGCATATTGTTTAAACATTCAGTTTCAAAGGGCTACGCATTGGCAAGGGGGCATCTTCAGCAGCAGGGTGTGGGAGTTCTCAGGCAGTTTCCTCAGCTCCATGACAGCTGTCAGGGAGCAGCCCTGCCTGCCCAGGGGCCCAGAAGAAACCTGCACCAACTCACCATGCAGAAACCACTGTGTCTCTTCCCCAAGGACTTGGAGAAGATGATAACTCCAGGGAGGAGGAGGAGCTGTGTAAGTATTGTTGTAGGTCTAATACATAGTGGGGCTTTAGTAAAGTTAAAAGCTAGTGTGTGTGTATATGTGTGTACATATTTATACATATGAATTTGACAGTCTATCTACAGACACAACAAACACACACCCATCCACCCATCTTGAGACACACACACATAAACACACACTTACATGTACATCCGTCTATCTACCCATCCATCTACATAGATAGATGGACACGCATATATATACATACTCACCTATCCACCTAGTCATTCGCTGATCCATCCATGTAAACATACACACACACAAACACTCATACATATCCATCCATCTGTCCAACTATCTAGACACACACAAGCATGGATTCCTATGTCCAACATCCAAACACACACATCCATCCATCCATCCACTTATCCACCTAGACACACACACACACACACACACACACACACACACACACACACAGAGTCATGCACACACACCACCTTTTAATGCTAGCTAGATTGACAGAATCCCACATGGCACCTTAGTCTGCCAGGAGGGCCTGGCGCTGAATGGGAAAATGACTGATTAAGACTATGGAGGCTCCTCTCCTGAGCTTTGGTGATCCCTGCCTGATTTAGGATGAGAAGTTGGAACCCATGCTCACGGGCTCACTGCAATCCTGCCATCCTGTATAGGATTTAATTGCTCAGTGAGGAGGGAGACCTTGTCCACGTTAACTCCTAAAGGGGAGGGAATGGGGATGTGTTGTCAGACACTGGGATTCTGCAGTTTCTTGCAGCAATAGCTACCCCCTCTTCTCACACAGAGCAGGAAGCCCACCGTGATATAATTCTTACATCTCAAAATAAGCTGGCTGCAAAGTGTGGCGAGGGAAGGGTTGGGGTTTGAAATACACCTGTTAGCAGTAGTCCTACTGTGAACAATCAAACCTCTGACAAAGAAAACAGCAGCTTAATAATCTTGTGCATTAATATGCCCAACCTCGCTGTTCCCCAATGCTTAAAACAACAAAAAGTGCTTTTGGAACCTATCGGAAACCACTGGAGCCTACTAATGCATGCCAGCTCCTGGAGAGCCTTGAAATTGAAGTCAATTTGCCTTAATAAAGCTGTTTAACATTAATTTAAGGTGGACCTAGGCCAGGTTTAAGAAAATTAGGAAAAATGCTGTGGGTGGGCACAGCCGAGCATCCTTCTGGGTTAAGAATGAAGGGGCGCCAACTGCCTCTGCTCCTCCAAACTATTAAACACTATTCTGGGCCCCATGGGAAGCAGTGTTCTCCCACTCAAACCATGTGTTTAGAATTTTGAATCCTCGGGCTATTTTGATGAAGTTTAATCTCTTTATACTCCTACTGTAGAAATAGCTGTTATTAAAATGCTGTTGTATAAGATCTAGTCGACGATCATAAAAACCCTTTGAATCTTTTGAAAACCTTCTTTCTTCTTTCTGTCAGGAAGTCATATTTTTGTAAATTAGAGCTGTGGTAGTCGATGATGTGAAGTCGGGGACTGGAAGGAGGTGATGAGAAGGGGAATTTTGCATCTGCCTTTCCAGCTGTTTCTACACAAGAGCATAACGACCTTGCCAGAAATCTCCCCTCCCAAATTCAGTTTCTGAAAGTTGTCATGATTCAGAAATTGCTCTGCTAAATTCTGATGCAGAAGGGATTTATTGACAAAAATCTCTTCATTCTTTGTCTTTGTTCTTAAATTCAGTCTCACCCTGAAAGTGAACTAAATATTTAGAAGAAACAAAAAAATAAGCTGGAGTGTGCCATGATGAATCATAGCCTCACTTGTTAAGATAGAACATTCTATTGCACTCCGTCTGAGATCCCAAGATCACCACTGAGATTAGCTGAGTGCTCGGCTACCTGCTGGTGAGTAGACCATAACCAACTAGCTCCCCTGGCTTCCAAAAGTGATTTTAAGAGTTTAAAAAAAATGTTCTTCCAGAAAGAAAAGGTAGGTATTAGTTCATTCCTTTGTATCATGTTGACACATAGAACTCTTTGTCATCCTCCCACTATAATTTTTGGTTATTTGTTGAGTTCCTACTGTATGCTGGGAACTGTGCTAGACATTTTAGAATTCATCAAATTATGAGGCATGAGTGATGAGATTATCCTATTGTGTACCTGAAAGCAATGAGATTTGGAAAGGGCAAGTAGCATGGCCAAGGTGAGGTGGCCTTGAAGAGCACGGCCAGAACAGAAAGATTCTGTCCCATGACAGGCTCCTCCTCATCTCCATGACCGTCATCATAGACATCACCATTGTCATTTTGTTGTTTTGCTTAGAGACCTAACATGGGAAGAATCACTTCCTGCAAACTACGCATTTGCCAGGATGAAATATTAGTCATACCAGCAGAATGGTCTGATGTGATGTGCTCAGAAACTTCCCAAACACGTTGAGAGGAAAACAGGAGCCAAAGGAGAAATTCTGGTTACTTAAAGAGACAGCTGGGGCCCCAGACCCAGAAAGGCTTAAACTGTGGTCCAATGAAGACAGAACAAATTGAGATTAAGCCCACCTATGCATATACACACAGAAAGAATAAATAAAATGATTTCTGTGTGTGTGCCCAGGCACAATGGCACAGTTAGTGTGGTGTCAGGAGTTATTTCTGTACTCCTTTCTTCAGTCGACTACTACTGGCTAGGTAGGGTGCTAGGATCCAGAGATAGCACACTAAAAGATAAAGACCATGTTTTCACAGAGCTTACATGCTTGTGGGAGCAGTGGACAACACACAAACACATAAACATATATTCTCTCAATTCTATGGAGAAACACAGAGCAGAGTTAGACATTTGGGAGAGCCCCCAAGACGTGAGCAGAGACCCGAGGAAGAGAGGGGACCTCTAGAATATCTTGGAATTTCTTGGACTATCTGGGAGGCATGCATTGAAGTAGAGGGAGCAGCCAATGTAAGGTTCTGAGGCTGAAGAATGTTTTGTGTGTCTAAAGAACAGCAAGAGGATGAATGGGATTTATGGGAAGACAGTCACAGAAGAATCTTGTTTCTTGAAGTTGAAGACATAGCCAGGGACTCATTGTCTAGGGCTGCTTGGACTACAGTGAGAGCTTTGGGCTTAACTAAATGAGAGGGTAACTAACATGGCCTTGCAGGTGCAGACCTGTGTGGACTTCTGGGGCTGGAGGTGAGGGGTGTTCAGAATCTGGACATAATTTCAAGGTAGAAGCAGAAGTTTGATGATAGATTGGCTATGCAGGGTAAAAAAGGACTTAAAGATGAGTTTTGCCTGAATCCAGAAAGATGATACTGCCATCAAATAAAGTAAGGAGGACTGTGGGAGGAGCAGGTTTTGAGGGGCTTATGATGACAACTTGGGGTATGAATGTGTTAGGAGTTGTTGGGGAATTTAAAGTCAAAGGGTGGAATGTAAGGGGAAGTGGCAGGTGGCTTCCCCCATCTCCACCTCCCAGGGATCATATCCTTGTGGGACTCCCTCTCTTTGAGGGTGGCTGGGACTTGTGACTTGTCTCCAACCAACTGAATATGGGAATGGTGATGGGAAGTACATGATTATGTTACCATGTGTTTCTACTCTTGTCACGTTGTACACTGATGGTCACATTGTCACACTGTCCGTAAATCTTGAGGACTTTCTTTTGCTGTCTTTGGAGAAGCAAGCTGCCATGCTGTGAACTCTAAGTTGGAGAGGGCCACAGGACAAGGAACCAGCAAGCATCAAGAAACAAAGCTCTCAGTCAAGTAGCCTTCAAAGGACGGTGCGCTGCCCCAAATTTGGGTGGACCCTTCACCAGTCAAGCTTCAGATGAGACCACAGCCCCAGCTGGCATCTGGAGTGCAGCTTTGTGACATACGGAGAAGATCCAGAGGAGCTGAGGCTGGACTGACCCACAGAAACTGTGAGACAATATTTGGGTATTGCCAAGAGCCATGATGTTTGTGTCAATTTGTTACACCATGATACAAGAGAGGATGCCACAACTACAGTGAAGGAAAGGAGATGTCAAGGGGAACTCAAGAGCAAAAGCTGGCGCCTTTCTGAAGAAAGGAGGAGGAGGGCATGTATTGGTGAGGAGGGTATGTATTGGCGGTGTAGATGGCAACCCAGCAGATTGTGCAGACAGCTACCACCACCCCTAAGTGTGCTGCTTAAGATCTGCTCTGGCTCATCTAAATGTGGTGAACTGGTCAGTGAGGTGCTGACTTACAGGTGCCCAAAAGCCAGTCTCTCCCTTAGGGCTATGCAGTGTGCACTGCAGCAAGTTAGCTCTAAATAGAAAAAGGAGCATATGGATCAGGAGATAATGTTTCCTCATAAATGAGAGCTCTCTGGGCTACACTCCCTCCAGATCAAAGTGGGATTTTTTCTCTCTTTTCTTTTCCCATCCTACTCCTCATCTGAGGCCAATAACAAATCCTCCCCTCCGCTCAGTGTTCTCTGTGGTTATTTGCAATGGGATTTTGATCATAATCTCAGAGTTTTTCCTGTTTGTCTTCCAAGTTGTAAAGGGCAGAAGCTCTCAGGCATCCCTGTTGACTGCCCAAGCAGTGGCTTTTGGCTTCTAGCTACTGGATTCTACAAAGTGCTGCTCAGTTTCCATGCCAGCTCATCTTGTTGTTCCCCGGGGCTATGTCTTTTCTCCCTGATGGGATATTTATAGACAACAGGAGAGGAGGCTATGCTTTTTCCAATCGCACACTATTTGACAAATTTCTCCATTCATTCAACCAGCATTTACTATTACCCACTACAAACCAAACGCGGTCCTTGACCTTGAGATACAAAGACAATTGACACACAGTCCCTGATATAGGCATTGACATCTTATCTAAAGAATTGTTTTCCAGACAATTTTAGTTACCTGAGGACTCATAGCAGAGAGGCAACAAGACAAATGAAACATTGGAAAATGTGAATAAAATTGAACAAGATCCAAATCAGTCTAGTCCATCTCATCAACAGACCACAGATCTTGTTTAAAACCATAGCTTGGTCAGGAAAGCGGCAGATGCTTCACAATGACTTGACAATGACTGGAAACCTACCACCGTTCCACTTTATAATGAACATATGATGGGAAAATTATGTCCTTTACCAGAAGGAAGACAACTTTCCTGTTTTTTCTTTTTTTTTTTTTTAACTTCCATAAAGGATATTCACACAGCCATAAAATTGATGGGTAAACCATTTAAAGTTGGGTTAGATTGCATTTATAGAGATTGAAAAATGGTTATTGCATAAAGAGTAGCTATGTCTCTACAAAAGGGTTCTAGCTCATTGTAGCTACAATGTAAGATCAGAAACATGGATCAGAAAGGTTAGTGCAGAGGGAGTCTCACTGGGTACAAGAGTAAGCTTGTGTTTTTTGGACAGATCTCAAAAGTCCTGTTGAACAACCATTGAGTCAATCCCCCAGAGTGCACCAGGCAGTATCTGCAGTGCTGAGGATGTAGTGGTGGCCAGAACACGCAAGTTTACACTCTTGGTGCTTACAGTCACTCCAAGAGTCTTGGGTGGTACTGAGTTCTGCTTCAAATTGGATTTAAGAACAGCCATAGCGACTGACTTTCCAATTTCTGGGGCATTGGAAGAATCTCCTATCTAGATTTTGCAATTTTTCAAATTCATATCCTTATTTCCACAATGGATATGAGTTAGAAACCTGGAGGCAGAGACATGCTGTGCATGTCATAAGGACGTCTTTCTTTTACATTGGAAACACAAGTCTCTTACCACAGCACACAATCCTGCAAAGTCAACCTGAAGAGTCCATTTGTCTTGCAAAGTCACAATTCCATAGCAGTGCTGTACACATGTGAGGTGAACAACCAGTGAGAGACTGTATCCCAGGAATCTGTCTATTCTCACATAGTTAAAAAAATGCATACAAATGATGTTCCTAAACAAAGCATGTTAGGTGTTTTGGACACACTTTAAATGAGATTATTATAGACTGAGAAACCATTCCTGCCTTAATTAGAAAAAAATCTTGGTGCTCATACTGGGAAGCTAATTGGCACCATCAAAGCACTGAATGATTCCTAATTTTGCTAGTTAGAGGTGCACCTGGTGACTTGTCTCTCAGTGGTACCCAAAGATTTGGGCGAAGAAGCTATAAAAAGTAGCAGCTGTGGTGATGCCAACTCTTCAGATGTACACAGTTTTGAGAACTTACTCGTGGGCTCAGTCCTCTGCATGGAGCCAGTCAGCAGGCCTGGGGGTTTTGGGATACAAGAAGGATCCAGACAGAGGGGCCAAGAGCAGAGGGACACACCCAGCCCAGTGCAGTCCCATCTTTAATGGGAATGAGGATTCTTGGGCTGACATGGAATGTCTTTAACATCAGGATTGTGAGGGGGACCCAGGCCCCTGAAATAGTTTCCACCCTTTTCCTACAAAGGCAGGAAGGCAAGAGGAACGAGGATAAAAATATGTAGGATCACAAGACTCTTTAGCCGCCGTGACTCTTAAAGGAAAGAAGGGAGGAAAAAGCAGAGGTCTCTAGCCTTTATTTTTTTTTTTTAAGATTTTATTTATTTATTTGACAGAGAGAAACACAGCCAGAGAGGGAATACAAGCAGAGGGACTGAGAGAGGGAGAAGCAGGCTTCCCACTGAGCAGGGAGCCCAATGTGGGGCTCGATCCCAGGTCTCCAGGATCATGACCTGAGCTGAAGGCAGTTGCTTAACCAACTGAGCCACCCAGGCACCCCAGAGGTCTCTAGCCTTTAAATGGGTGATTAGTAAACTGTGAAGTACAAAAACTCCCTCTGAGGCAGGGGAGTCATGGGCCCCACCCTGAGAGAACCTGATCCACAGGCTGGAGTGGGCTCTGAGAGGCAGGGAGTGCATCCTCATTGCTCCCCCCCATGAGACTAATGCCGCTGGCCTTGGTCCCCTCCCTGTTACCCTGGTTCCACATGGTGATGATAGGTGGTCTTCAGGATAAAGATTAGGTACACTGAGGTTACGATATGAATCAATCTGTGTTATCTGGGTGGGTGATGATAATCCCTCATCAACACAACCCTTCAGAACTGGGTTTCAATAAACAGAATAATTTTATGAGTCCCACCTGGCACTTGGGCAGGATGGGTACATCATGAATCTGTCGAAATAGAACTTTCTCACCCAAGATAATGAACATACAACAAAAATGGCGTTAGCTCTGGGTCTTAAAGAGTCTTTCTGGGTCTTTCTATGTCTGAAATGTGTACAAAGCAAGCATAGTTAGCACCACATGCATGCACACACACACGTATGTGTACACACACATGTACAGAGCGGAGATTGACTGTCCTTGACCACCTCATTCTTTATTAAATGCTCTAATTTCTTCTTCCCCTAACTTACCTTATAGTTTGGGGAAAATCCCTCTGGCAACTGCCCCCTCTCTCCACACACACACATAAACACAAAGCTGTGTAGATGCCTTATCTGAAAACAGATGTCGGAAGCAGGCTTCTCCCCCAGGGGCGTTTATGGGTGAATTTGTCTCCTGAATGAAACCTTGGAGTCATCGGCACATTGTGTAAGTGCACTCCAGTCTGTCACTAATAAGGAAAGTTCTTGAAGCTGAAACTAGCCCAATGGAGGAATGATATCTTATTCCCCTTCTTCTCCATGGGTTTTTTTTTTTTTTTTGAAAAGGAAGATTAGTTGCCATCAAACTGAAGACTTCAAAAACATTTGCCAAAGTAGGGCACAGGTTACCTAACCAGGTCAAATGACTTTTTAAGGACTTATACTTAAGTACTAGTCTTATTAAATATCCCTAAGACTTCAAAAGATGTAAAAAAGATTCAGAAAGAAATTGAGTGAACCCCGCTGAGGGGTGGGGATGAGGAACCTTAACTTAGACCATGAATGACCCAGATCAGTTGTAATACCAAGGAATAGCCACACACTTGCATTCAAAAGAGTTTCTTAATTGTTGGACTGGTTGACTTTTTTAAAATGTACTCCTTTCTTTGAAGACACAGAAGGAGTGCTTAGCCTGAGATGAAGGTTTAAATGGGAGTAACTTTCTCATGATTCCAGAGAGAGAGAGAGGAGGGCGAGTCAACACAAGGGGACATTATAGACACAGACCCATCAAGATCAGCTGGCTATCAGATTTAGCAAATAAAAATACAGGTTGCCCAGCTAAATTTGATTTCAGATAAACAACAGAGGCATTTGGTTGTAGTATAAGTATATTCCATGTCCCATTTAGGATGCATGTATACCAAAATTATTTGTCATTTTTCTGAAATGCAAATTTAATGGGAATCCTGTACTTTATCTGGAAATCCTAATTAGGTAGGACCTTCTGATTAGTCTCATGAGTTGGGTCTTAGAACTGCCTGCTTAGGGGCAAGTCAAGAGTTGCCAGGTGAGTTGGGGTGCCTGAGTGGCTCAGTTGGTTGGGCAACTGCCTTCAGCTCAAGTCATGATCTCAGAGACCCAGGATCGAGCCCCACATCGGGCTCCCTGCTCGGCTGGAAGCCTGCTTCTCCCTCTCTCACTCCCCCTGCTTGTGTTCCCTCTCTGGCTGTGTTTCTCTCTGTCAAATAAAGAAAATTAAAAAAAAAATAAAAATAAAAAAAAGAGTTGCCATGTGGGGTGTTAACTCCTCCATACTTTTGAGTGTGGATATGAGATTGCTGAGCACTTTTGCATGAGGGTCCCATACCCCCTGGGCATCAGAGAACCCTGGCAATGGGAGTTTAAGGTGTCCGTGGGCCTGAAGTAAGGTGCTATCAGGGTACACCTGCATAAAACTGGGCAAGATTGTACAGAACTGGTCTCCAGGCTGGTGGCTGACACCAGAGGTCAAGAGGGCCCAACATGGTGTCCAAGAGTGTCTGTGTCACACAGCTTCCTGGAAAGGATGGAGAGCAGGTGTAGGTCTAAATGATGCCTTTATTGGTTCACTCAACACTGAACATGGGCCTGCCATAGACAAGCACAACAGACCCAGACCTGCTATCCTACTATTCCGCTGCTTCCTCTCTCCGCCATAGTCACATGAACAACCCAGAAGTTTAGCTGAGCAACAGCCAGGACTGTGTACCTCTCTGATTTTTCCTGTTCAGCTGAAATAGGAGAAGACCTGGCCCATATAAGGGGCTTGTGGACATTTGTGAATCTAAAGCCCTCATTGTAAATAAATAAGTCAGTACAGAACTCAAGCTCAAGCTATCAGGAATAGGAGTGGGCTTTGCAAGCCCTGAGGCAGGAAGGGTACAGTGCATTCCAGCATAGAGAGCATGGAGGGCCAGTGTGGTGGGAGCACCAGCAGCAAAGAGGAGCTCATGGAAGGGGTAGAGGGCAGTAAAGACAAGCTCACATGAGGTCCTGAGCTGAGATAAGAGCACAGTCTTCTTACTGAGCAAGTTGGAAGCCCAAGAGGGGTTTTTATACAATGCAGAGTAAATAATCAGATCTGACTTTTTAAAATTAAACTCTTTACTAGAAATAATTATAGATTCACCTATGGATACAGAAACATCCCGTGTTTCCCTCAATGGTAATAAACTGCAGAACTGTAGTACTCTATCACAGTAGGGATACCGGCTTTGATACAGACAGGATTCAACATTTCCATTCCCACAGGGATCCCTCTGTTGCCCTGCTAAGACCACATCCCACTTCCCTTCTAGTTCCCCTCAATCCCTGGCAGCATTACTTTGTTCTCCGTTTCTATAATTTTGTTATTTCAAGAATGTTACATAAATATAACCATCAAGTATGCAAGGTCTTGGGACTGGCTTTCTTTATTCAGCATAAATCTTTGAAGAGTCCTGCAGGCAGCCGAGTGTATCAGTCATCTGTGCATTTCTAGTGGTGAGTCTAATTACATGGGATGGACACCCCAGTTTGTTTAACCACTTCCCACTGAAGGGCATTGGGTTTTTCCAGTTTGGGGCTATTAGGAGTGAAACTGCAATAAACATTTGTGCACAGGACTTTGTGTGGACCCAAGTCTTCATTTCTATGGGACAAGTGCCCAGGAGTGCAAACATTGGCTTCTATAATAATTGTATATTTACTTTTTAAGAAAATCCCCCAACTTTTTTCCAGAGTGCCTGTCCCATTTTAAATTCTCACCAGTGATCTGAGCAATACAATTTCTGTGCATCCTTGCCAGCATTTAGAGTTGTCAATATTTTTTATTTTAGTCATTCTGATAGGTGTGCTGTGGTCTTCTCATTGTGGTTTTAATTTGCATTTCCTGATGGCTAATGATGCTGGACACTTCTTCATGTGCTTAATTGACATTTTTATATCCTCCCTGGTAAAGTGTCTGTTCGTCACATTTGCCCATTTTCTAATTGGATTGCTTTTCTTTCTTCCCTTTCCTCCACCCTACCCCCACCCCATTCCTTCCTTCCTTCCACTTTTCCTCTCTCTCTTCCCCCCTTTTTTCTTTCTGGTATTGAATTTGGAGAGTATTTTATTTATTTTAGATACTAGTATTTTGTCAAATGTGATTTGCAAGTATTTTCTGCCTATCTATAGTTTGGTTTTTCATCTTCTTGGCAGTTTTCCAGAGAGCAGAAGATTTTATTTCTGACAATGAGTACTTTACCCATGTTTCCTTTATGGGTCCTGCTTTTGGTGTCAAACCCAGGAGCTCTTTGCTTGCCCTAGATCTTAAAGATTTTAGCATCCTTTGTTGTTGTTGTTGTTGTTGTTGTTGTTATTTTTAAAAGTTATAGTTTTACACTTCACATTTAATTCCATGATTCATTTTGAGTTAGTTTTTGCAGAAGGTATGAAGCTTCGTTTGGGTTTATTTTTTACTGTGTGTGTCTAGTTACTCCAGTCCTCTATGTGCTTCCTAGGGCTGCCATTAATGCAGCACCAAGAGTGGGGGGCTTCAACACAGACATGATTGTTTCCCAGTTCTGGGGGCCAGACATTTGAGCCCAAGATGTTGGCATGGTTGGTCTCTTCTCAGGGCTGTGAAAGACAATCCACAGGTCTGCTTGGAATCTTTGTTTCTTCTGGGCTTGTGGAAGAGTCTCTGCAACTTGTATATGTCCTTGGTTCTTCACCTCATCTTCTCTCTGTATGTGTCTGTCTCTGTGTCCGCATTTCCCCTTATTGAAGGACACTGGTCATGTAGGATTAGGGCCCATCCCAAATGACCTCAATTTACTTTGATTCCTTCTGTAAAGACCTTATTTCCAAGTTCTGAGGTACTAGGTGTTAAAACTTCCATACACCTTTCTTGGCGTCAGGGAGGGGGAGATGCAGTTCAACTCATAACAAATGTTATTTGTTGAAAAGTCTATCTTTTCTCCATTGAATTATATTTGCGCCTTTGTCAGAAATCAATCAGGAATATACGTATGGGTTAACTTCTGGATTTTCTGTTCTGTTCCATTCACCTACACCTCTAGAAGAGTTTGAAGTAGGGTATTCCCCATCCTGCTGTAAAGATAAGGAAACGCACAGATAATAGGTAAGAGAACAGAGATAAGACTTAAAAACTGGACACTGTTGGCAAGCTCAGAGTGTGAAACATGAACAGGTAAATCTGAAAGGAAACCAAGGATTAATTCCAGAGAACAAAATTGCGAGGAAGTGTGTGTGTGTGTGTGTGTGTGTGTGTATATACACACACACATAATAGGTGGATTAAAGATAGAAGTAGATAAAGCCCAAAAGAAAGAATCAGTGAAGTAAAAACACTTCAGGAGATCAGCCACAGTGCTGCAAGCATATCACTACCCTAAAAAAGTTCAAGCATGGAAGAGCAGAATATAAAAAAATAATTCAAATCCAGGAACAATGTAATGATACAGCTGAGGGTTGAAAAAAGGACAGGAAATTTTTTAAAGTTTTCCAGGAAGAAAAAAAAATCCATGAAGGAATGACAATCACGATGAGAATCCATCAACACCCTAAGACGTCAGAAAGACATTTCAGGGAGCTAAGGGAGGAACAAATGAGCCATGATTCAAGCTTGAGGAGTAAATAAGAACATTCAGACATGTACTTCAGACATAAAAAGTCCAAGAGATCTTATACGTACAGCCCCTTTCTTAAATAACCTCAAAAAGAGCTTATTTTAATAAAATAAAAGATATAAATGCATCTAAATGTCAAGTGTTGGCAAAGGTGTGGAGAGAAGAGAACTCTCATACACAGCCGATGGGTCTGTGATGTGACACTTTTCCTCTTAGAGAGCATTTGTCATTAGTTGGTAGAGCTGAGATATGCAACCCTAAAGCCCCTAAATTCTGCTTTTCTTTTTGTGATCTGCCCTAGAAACTCTTGTATGCATGTACCAAGTGTTGTGAACAAAGATGTTTCCTGCAGCAACGGTTAGAAAGAGGGGATAATGTTTCTGAACTGGGAAATGTGTAAATAAATTGTGGCATGACCATATGATAAAATAGTATTTAGCCACTGGAAAAATCGATTTGGTTTTTGAATCAGCCTGGCCAGTGCTCAAGAAATGAAGCTGAATTTTGAAATGCATAAAAGAATTAAGCGTACAGAACTGTCACACTCAAGTAAACAAGTCACATGTAACAACGCTAAAAAGTCTCAAAGATTAACACCGTGTGTATGCATATTTGCATACAAAACTGACAGAAGGGATACTTACTAGTAAAGAGAAATTATTCTGACCCTTGTTAAAATGGAAAGGAAGAATTTACTTAAGACTTTTGCAATGACAAAAGACAGAGAGATTGAACTCTACTCTGAATACAGCAGGGGCGAGGGGGACCTCCAGCCCAGGAGTAATGGGATGGGGTCACGGATGGAAAACGAAGTGGGGCCATCAAGGGTCGGGGATTTTTGCTGAACCGAGTTAACAGGGTGCTTGCTGAAGGCAGGCGGCAATGATCAGCTGTCAGTGATGTGCAATCCGCCTGAGTTAGTAGGGTTCTTGCTACAGCTGGGTTGGGTAGGCTGAAGACAGGGTACGGAAAAGGACTAGCTGAAAAGCCAGCTCAGAGGAGCCCGTCCAAAGTCTGGTCATGGAGAGCCTGTCAACACCAAGGTTTGGATGCTCTTCCCACTGGAGTATTTCCTATGGAGAGGATACTGGAGAAAAGCTCAAAGGGAACTCTAAAACACATGCATTCTTTCTTTCATATGCAGAACAATCTGAATTAAAATGCCACATGACATTTTTTAAAAATATGTTGAATGCAGAGGAATTTGTTACATTTTTCTGTGTACTTTTCTATACCTTGAATTTAAACAGAGAGTGAATCAGAAGGTTCCCTGTGCACCGCAAGTAAGTGAGACC
>PITA01009820.1:42198-75533 GCA_004023965.1 Spilogale gracilis
GCCCAGGATGCTCGGATAATACAGGGGTTGATAGCACTTTGGTGTGTGTGTGTGTGTGTGTGTGTGTGTGTGTGTGTGTGTGTGTGTCTATGTGTGTGTGTGTGTCTGTGTTTTCCAAGAGTGTGGAACCCAGGCAACAGATTTATAAAAATGCCTATTCAATGTTCAGCCATAAGAGCAATGAAAAGCTGAAATGCCCCAAATTCGGAGACCCCGCAAAGATGACCACGAGTCCACAGTCCAGAGTCAAAGCCAAAGGGCAAGGGTCGTTTATTGCGAGTTTGAACCCGGACCTCCGCGCACTCGTTACCGGTGACGCCAAGAGGCCCAGTGCAGCAGATTTTACAGCTTTTTATAGATAGGCACAAACAAGTTCGGGACTTTTCGCAGTACTTGGACTCTTATTGGCTAACATTTAAATTTGAACACCAGCATGATCTGGTTGGTTCCCGCGCTTATTAACCGAAACCACAGACGGGCACTTCCTCTTGCAACACTCAGCATGAAAGGGGGAAGGGTGAGTCTTTCAACGTAGCCACACTCCTGGGGTCAACTGGTCAGATAGGGGGCTCCGGTGTGATTACCTAGCCACATTCCCGGAGCCATTAGCCACATTCCTGGAGCCTAATGGCCATAATCTCTCGTTCCCAGAGGGCGCGGAGAGAGAGAGAGGCCTTGTGATTTCAGGGTGGCCATAGGAGGGCTGCTAGAGGTTTTTTCCCACTTTTTAGGGTCTAGCAAGTGAGCGTACAGAATCCAGGCGGCTATTAGAGATATAAAGCATAACGATCCTAATTTTATTTTTCACGCTTCTCAAAGCAATCTCAAATCTGATTCGATGTTTAAACAGCTTTGAGTGAGTAAAGGCACCCAGGACATGGTAGAAGGAGCCGTGTTGTAGCCGTTCTACATGGTAGAAGGAGCTTTGGCTCTCGATGCCACAGGAAGAGCAAGGAACATACACGGCTACAGATGCTTGATGTCTGTCCTCTGGGGTCTCTGTCTGGGCCTAGGCTGCCATAGGAGAAGAGCACACAGATTTTTACGGTTTGTGGGAGCCCCCGTAGGGGAATGAAGACATGGGAAGATTCAGAACCCAAGTGCTCGTGGGCCAGTTGAGGCAGAGGCAGCTGTGGAAAAGAGACACGGGGTTGGGGGGGCAGCAGAAGGGGAGGAGAGTTATTTTTATGAGGTCTGTTTGCATGGACTTCTCTGTCGGCCTCGACTCCCCTCCCTGGTAAGCAGAATGTTTCTTTCCTCCCGGTACAGACACAGCGTCTTCTACATGGGGTCTGAGGTCCTGCTCGCATGAAGGAAAGGAGATTCAGAGCACCCAGGATCGTGCCCCTGCTGTTTCTCCGAGTGCCTTTAGTTGCAAATAATCCTGGGCCAAAGTGGGGTGTCTACTGGGGCATCCTATCCTGCCACCTTTCAGAAGGATTTGTGAGAACCAAGTGAAGGCCAGCACTGTGGATCTCGGTTAGAGCTCAGTGCTGAGGGAGGGCGTGGCTGCTACCCACAAGGGGAGGTATTTCAGACAGGGGCCGGATTCCTGGGTGTTTGGTGCCCAAGCCTGGTGTGGCTGGAGCAAGACAGGAGCCTCTGGTTGGGAGCTTGGGCCCTTTGTGGGGGAATCCCAGGAAATCAGGAAGGTCGGGGCTGGGCCACCACCTGCGACCAACCAGCTGGGAGGAAGTGGCTGAAGTACAGTCCCCACCCCGCCAACCCCCTTCCCCAACAGCGGACAGTGGCAGAGTTTCTGACATCATGCTGAGTGATATCACTGCTTTTTCCTGTAAAGTACTAAAAATTGGAGGGAGAACAGTGTCCGGGGCCCACAGATGCTATGACGGCTTGGGGCCTTCCGCGGGGTTGGGGAGTGCGGCAGGACCTCCCAGGCAGCCTGTCCCACCCAGCCCTCGGTGTGCTCAGGGTGTCATTAGCAGCCTTCCTAGTAATCTTTCTCTAACTCATTCTTGCCATCCCGCCTATTTCCTCCTCCCACCCGCAGCTGCCTTTCTGCCCTCCCAGAGCCCCGGGATGGGGGCGCTGGTGGGGATCTGCACACTGTGGATGCTCTGTGAGATGAGATGGTGCTCAGATGTCTGCTCCAAGAAGGGCACCCCTGAGGCCCCACTGTGTGGAAGGTTCAGCAGCCTCGAATCGGAAGGCAGTGAGATTTTGGTCCAGTTTCTAAGGTTGCTTTGAGAATGCCCCTCATGATACTTCATACACATCTGGGAGAGCATCGAATATGGCCATCCCAAGGATGAAGGGCAAACGGAAACCTTCCTTGGGCTCAGGTCCATCCACCAGGTGAGCAGACACCTGTGCCATGCCCAAATCCCAGCCCATGTGACTGGATTGTGGCAGGATCCTTACCTCTCCAAGACAACCTTTCCTTTCCTGTAAACAAAGAGAGTCATTTTCAGAAGGGGAATGTCCAGTGGGGACTCAGAGCCCTTCATCCACGGAGCTGAGTGAACACTGGGGTTGACGCAGGTGTCAGGACACCCCAGGCTTACGGGGGGATGGCACGGAGATACTCCAAGGGAGAGGTTTGCCAGCTTAAGCCTGTTTGTTGCTAGAATATTCTCTGCTCCAGCAAAGAGCAACCTTAGGAGACAATCAGATTGCAGCCCAGCCTGTGGATAGAAGCAGCATTCCCTGGCCCTACGAGGCTCTTCCGGCTCATTGAGCTGAGCAGAGACCAGTGGCCTTCTCTTTTCCCCGAACCCTGCACATTGACAAGGATTCCCTCTTGAGCCAACTCTGGTTTTAGCAGGATCTTGAACCAGTTGAGTGAGGCTCTACTCTCCTTGGTGTCCAATCAAGCTGCTTTTAGTCCTTTTCTGCCCCATGGCCACTCCCCCACCCTGCCCTGGGCTGTAAACCCCCTCCCCAGCTGCCCTGTTGTATTTTCTGTTGAGTCTAGTCTCTGTACTTCGTTTGTTGGCATCGTCTTGAGCCCCTGTTGCAAGAGTGTTGAGTAAGCACCTCCTTTCCTGTTTGCTTCTACTGCAAATGTTAACTCATCAACTAAGGTACACCTGCAAGGTCATGAGTCCTGAGGAGTGAACGAGATAACCTGCACAGGCCCTGGCATGGGGAGGCACAGCCAGGAGTTCTCAGTCCAGGTATAGCACCGCAGCAGTTGTGGTTAGAGGATGGGGTGCAGGGACCTGGAGAGGCCAGGATGCCTGCAAGGACCAAGTTTGCTGCTCCTGGCCTTCCCCCCCCACCCCACCCCTCCCCGCCCCAGCTTCCAGCAGCACAATACCTCCAGCTGGACTTGTCCCAGCCTCTGCCAAGATTCCTACTCTGGGAAGTGCAAGGGGGAGGAAAGCACCAGCCTAAAGGCAGAAACCTGGATTCCAGAAGCCATTGGCTCCTGATTGTTTCCCACGGTGTTTGCTGGTCTTGGGCTATCAATGAAAAGCATTACCTGATAATTGTATTCCCATGATATGTCTTTGTACCGGTCATCCCACACAACAGTTGGCTATGAAGTGTTTGAGACAGGACGCCTTGGGAAGGGAACGGATTGGCCGGGACATGTTGGTGAAAAAAGCACTATCCGAAGGCACCTGTCATGACAGCGTAAACCCCACATTTGTACATTTCTTGGGTCCCCAGGTGTGGGATCTGGGGATCTGGCCGCACTGGGTGGCTGTGGCTACCATCTAACCCACACTGGGCCGTATTTACCTACTGCCAAAAACCTATGCTCTCGGGTAAGGCAGTGCAAATGCTCTGAAATCCTCCTGCATTTTTCTACTCCTACCAGCATCTATTTTCTACCGTACATACATATTTGAATCAGCAATCCAAAAGGCAAACCGGGATAGGCATTAGGTGTCTATCTCTCCAGAAAACCATGGATTTGCTTTAGCCCATTGCCCAAACAAGTTTTTCCAGACCTTTAGTTTTATATATCATTTCTCTTTACAAATACATGTTTGTATAGGAGGCAATTAAAATCCTTTCTAAGTTGCTTGTGCAAAGAAAATGAATTGGTGCTGTTTTATTTCAATGTAAATAAAATGAGCTGTAATAACCCCCAATTAGCACATTAAAATAAGTTGAAGATTTGTTTTATCATTTCATTGTAAGGGGGGAAAAAGCAGCAATGAGAACCTTCTATTAGTGACAAAAACAAAACCAGTTGTTTGCCATGAAGAACAGGAAAAATCTAATTTAAAACTCTCTGCGAATCTTTGGTAATTAATTTCACACCAGACACGCCATTAGAAGGTCTATAAAACATCTGATAGTTTTTTCAAAAAAAGCCAAACCAATGATTTTCCCTCTAAACAAGAATGTCGACAATAAAAATTTAATATGCATAATGAAATTAGGAGGGGAACATAGCCAAATGGAAAGTTTCGTTTTGCTTTCTTTCCTCCAAAGTTGGGGGCTTAAGGAGTGAATCTGAGCTTCATCGAGTGGAGGGGATAATCAGGAGCTTTTAGACAATGAAACCCACTGAAAGGTGCATGAATAAGCAGAAAAGTCAAGTGTGTGGTGTGTGGACACGTGCGTACATGGAGATGAGGGTGTGTGCACATGTGTGCACAGTTTGGAGACAGAAATAAGAACGTTGTCAGACATTGCTGTGAGTGGAGCAGACATAAATGCGTGGGAAATCGAGGTACACATCGCCTTCCTCTGTCTTCAGCTATGGGACCACCAAGAGCAGGTGGTGATCACTATTGCCACCACCCCTGGGTGAAGCACCTGCCACAGAGAAACACTGGCCTTCATTATGGTCAAAGCAGGATGAACGCCCCAGGTCACATGCACACACAGCTTCTCATTACTTTGTTCCTTTGCTCCTTTACTAAAACTGACAAAAAGAAATGACTTCTCAGATTTCCTATGAATAAAACACCTGCAAAAATTGCCCAGCAGAATCTTCCGGTTTAGTTGTGGCCATGGGTGTCACTCCTGGTCTCAGGGTCTCCCCCCCAGTGCCCAGCCATGTTCACATCCAGTGGGCTGACCCACAGGTGTGCAGCCAGCCCAAGACGTCTCTCTATCTGCCCAAGTTGGAGTAGAAGTTTGCGGGGTCTTGGGAGACCCCTTGGAAGTCCTCTGATGGTGTCAGCTTCTGAAAATGTTGTTCTTATAAAGATCTTTCTTCATTTGAGAACAGCTTCTCAGGGAGGCATCTGTGGTGTGGCAGAAAGAGAAAAGAATTCGAAATAGGGAGAAGTTAGCACAAGGCTACATTCTGCTGCTTCCTGGCTGCATATCTGGGGACAAATCATAGCTTTGCTGTTTCTCATCCATTGGGGTTCTTTGGATGTAAGCCTCAGAAACTGACTAGCTAGCTAACTAGATAAGCCCAGCTTCTGAAAGAGAGGGTCCCCAAGATGACAGGGGACAGTAGAATCAAAGCAACGGTCTCAGAATGGAGGAAGTAGGGCCGTGGCCCCAAGCAAGCAGGAGGAAGGACAAATGGGCAGTCTCGTCATGGTGCCTCTTGATGGAATGAATCGTGACTCCTCTGGTTTGAGTGCCTCATTGTGCTTCAAGAGTAGGTCTATGAGGAGGAGGAGAGAGTTGATCCGCATTGGGCCTCATGCCTTACATCGACCAGAGGAAGTGAGGGCTCTTGACCCACAGGACGGCTCCACAGACACGAGAGAGGGAGGCCAGCATCCTCCTCCAGCTCTCTCTGAGGCTCCTCTGGGATGCTGACATGGTCCCATCGGTGGTCTGCCCAAACACTGACATTCCTCGGCCTCCCCCACTTTCCAGAAACACACCTCCACTGGGCTCATTTGTTCAACATCTTTCTTCATTTCTCCCTGCTTGATGGCTGCTTCTCCCCTGTCCCAGGACAGAGGGACCATCCCGGTCCAGCCATGCCTCCCCACCTCTCTGCTACCTACCCTGTCACCCCGGACATCACCCTGTCCCTTTGCAGATCCCACCCGTGACCTGCCTCCCTGGGTTCCCCCCAGCACAGCACCCACATTCCACGCAACGCACAGCATTGGCCCACACAGACAGGTCGGGTTCCCTGTGTGCCCGGACCCTACAGCTGATCCCAACAAGCTCACAGTCAAAACCCAGAGACTGGCACGGGCCCCGCCCACTTCCTTTCTGACCTCACCCCATCTGATACAGTGACCTTACCCCTGATCTTCATGGTCTCTGCACCTCCCCCTCTCGCAGGCGGGTGTCCCTCCAGGGCTCTCTGTTGCCTTTGGTGCCTCGGTGAATGGGCATGCTCCTCGGGGGGCCCTTTCTGACGTCACCACTTCAGTCCTCTCTGTATGCATTACCACGTCTCATGCTCCTTGTTGCCTGTCCCCCCGAACAAAGTCAACCCCATGAGGGCAGGTGCACTCTGCATAGTTTTGTATGTTTGGTTCACCATTTTATCCCCAATGCCAAAATAAGAGCCAGCACAGGGTCAACTCTCAATAAATGCCCAACGAACTAATGAACTAATACATCCTAGTTGTGGCTTTTAAAACACAAATGTATTATTTCTGTCTGGAGGCTGGAAGTCCAAAATCAAAGTGTCCACAGGGTTCTGTCCCTCTGTGAGTCCCAGGGAGGGTCCTGGACTCTTCAAGCTCTGGGGGCCACTGACAACCCTTGGCTGGTGGCCAAACTTCCATCTCTGCCTGTTCCTCAGCGGGTCTGTCATATGGACACTTATCAATGGGTTTGGGCTCACTGCCCTGGGATGATCCAGGATGATCTCATCTCACATTCTTAATTTAGTGGCATCTGCAAAGGCTGGCACACACAGGGTTTTGACATGGTATCATTGGGGGGCATTTTAGGCCGATGACAATGTCCAAGAGGGCAGTGACCAGGACACCTGCACATTTCAGGAGAAAAACTGAGTCCCATGGAAGTAAAGTAACTTACTCAAGGCTGCCCACCAACAAGTCACACTCATGTGTGTTCTGCTGCAGCCCGGGCGTCGTTAGCACATGGACTGGGCATTGTTAGCACATGGCCCGGGTTGCATTAGCACATGGCCTGGGCTGCATTAGCACAAGGCCCGGGCTGCATTAGGAGATGGACTGGGCGTCATTAGCACATGGCACCAGCTGCATTAGCACATGGCTCAGGCTGCATTACCACATGGCTCAGGCTGCATTAGCACATGGCCCGGGCTGCATTAGCACATGACCCAGGCTGCATTAGCACATGGCCCAGGCTGCATTAGCACATGGCCCAGGCTGCATTAGCACATGGACTGGGCATTGTTAGCACATGGCCTGGGCTGCATTAGGAGATGGACTGGGTGTCATTAGCACATGGCCCAGGCTGCATTAGCACATGGACTAGGCATCATTAGCACATGGCCCGGGCTGCATTAGCACATGGCCCGGGCTGCATTAGCACATGGCCCAGGCTGCATTAGCACATGGACTAGGCATCATTAGCACATGGCCCGGGCTGCATTAGCACATGGCCCAGGCTGCATTAGCACATGACCCAGGCTGCATTAGCACATGGCCCAGGCTGCATTAGCACATGACCCAGGCTGCATTAGCACATGGACTAGGCATCGTTAGCACATGGCTCAGGCTGCATTAGCACATGGCTCAGGCTGCATTAGCAGATGGACTGGGCGTCATTAGCACATGGCTCAGGCTGCATTAGCACATGGCACCAGCTGCATTAGCACATGGCCCAGGCTGCATTAGCACATGGACTGGGCGTCATTAGCACACGGACCGGGTATTGTTAGCACATGAAGTGTCCCATTCTGCTTGGGTTCCAACTTTCTAGGTCTTGTCCTCATTCCAGACCCTATTGCTTTAGATCCATTTTGAGCCACACCTGCTGCCAATGGCATCTGGACACCACTGAAGGATCTTCAGAACTCACAGCCAAGTAAGGATGCAAACTGGCCAAGAAGACCAAAGCCCAGTCCCGACCTAACACGACCCCGGGCACCATGCTATGACAGGACCCGCCCGTCCTTCTGCCTCCACCGCGAACATGGAATTCAGAGTCACAGTCAGAGCAAGAACACGTCCCGGAAATGGAGCGGCAGTGGGGGCAGACAAGCACAGAGGAATCGTTTTCTATGCTGCCACAAGAAGCCACACCCTACCGAGATGGGCACACTGCTGCCCCTTGTCTGGAGCTGCCAACCGGAGGCCAGGACACTTGGAGCCATGTCCACACATGGCTGGCATCTGGCCAGCTGCGTCAACAATAGGGCACTGTTCCACCCAAGGCCACTCCCATTCCCTGTCCTCTTGTTAAATGCCGTCTTATTTTAGAGTTGAAAGGATGTAAGCACTACTGGGTTCAAGGCCCTCATTTAGAGGCAGGGCGTTTGAGTGACCTCACCCAGGGCACAGAGAGGCTCATCCAAGTCCTAATTCAATGTGTGACCTCGATGATGAGGGTCATTCTCTGCCTGTTGCTGCAGCCACCACAGTGATGGAGACGTTCATTTTAATCGCCAGCACACAAGGTCCCTGTGAAGCATCGGGCTGTCCCCTAGGAGACAGTCCTGTGCCTCTCCAGGGTTCCCGTGGTCCTCGTCATGCTCTTGTGAAGCTGCCCATCCTTAGTCTTCCAGCTGGACAGGGGTTTGGAGGAACTGACCTCTACTCGCAGACTCATTGTGGGAAACCTAATGTCGCTGGTCCCCACAGAAGCAGTAAATATGTGAACCCCAATGTCTCCCCATGCCTCTCTTCGATGGAAGCGTGCACCAGTCTTGCAGGAGGATATTGCGTAAGAATGAGAAAATGTATCCATTCACCTGTGGCCCCGCATCAGGTACTGGGGGAGAGGTCACTCTCCATCCACAAGGAGCCCTTGGTCTAGCTGGGGACAAAAACAAGGAGAAATGGTGGTCTGGCCGTGCAGGGTGCTGTGGGACAGATGAGGAGCAGAAGGTGTGGTCCCAGCAGGCTTCTTGTAGGAGGCAGCTAGACTTGAGGGACTTATAGGGATCATTAGACACAAGAGGGTGGAAGTTGTTTTCTGGGTGTGCCAGAGCAGAGGGCCGGAAGGACCCATGCACATAAGTTTCTGAAACTTCCCTAACCAATGCCTCCACACAGAGTGGCTGGAAACAATATACAATTATTCTCTTACATCTGGAGGTCAGAAGTCCAAAATCAGTTTGTCAGCAGGGCCGTGTGCCCTCCAGAGAGGCTCTAGAGGGGAAGGCGTCCAGCATCTTCCATCTCCTGGCGGCTGCGCCCAGCCCTTACCTTCGGGGGGGAGGGGAGTAGCAGCAATCTTTGTGTCCATGTCTGTGCATGTGAGGTCTCCTACAAGGTCCCTGATAACCTTGCCATCTCCAGGCTCTTCAGTCATTTACATCACCAAGGACTTTTTCTCAAATCGGGTAACATTTCCAGGTTCCGGGATTAGGAGTTGACCTTGGGGGCCACTGTCGACAGTGTGGTAGGACCCGGCAACCACTGAGGCAGAAGAAACGGGCGCTGAGTGACAGTGAGTGTGGGCGGGGCAGGTGCGGGTTTATGGGGAGCCTCAGGCATCCCGCTATGGAGTCAGGATCTGGGCCGGATTCCTACGCATTTCCGGAGCCGGCGCCACCCACCATGCTTCTGACACCAACTCTGGGCCACGGGGCCTAGAGACAACTTGTATCTCTGAAGCTCCTCCGAAAAGCTGCATTTCTCTCACCACGTGCTTTTTTAGAGACAATTTCCGCTTCCCCAGCCCCGCCCACTCTATTCTCAGCGTGTGATATGGGGGTGGTTTGGGGGGAGAGCACATCTGATGGAGTCTCAGCTTCACTGCTCACCTGCGATGGGCCAGCTACTTAAGCTCTGGAATAGCAACGGTCACCTTTGTGAGCCCGTGCACGGTGAGGATGGAAGCATTGAAAGCTCACAGACATCCCAGGGGACAGGTAATCTTACTGTCTGCATTTTACAGGTAAGTAAGGAAGTTCAGAAGGGTCAGCCACCTGCACACCTGGGGACTGATGGAGGACGAAAGCTAACCCAGGAGGCAGGCTGTCTCCTCTTCCTTAAACCTCCCGTGTCCTAAAACCACCTGGCTTCACCATCTCCCAGGAGCACAGGAGCCGACAGCATGCACTGCCCCCCCGAGAGTCTGAAAACCTAAGCAGATGAGCCTGTGCGGACATGTAGGGAGCCCTGCATCTGTGCATGCTCGGGGAACTGTTGTTAGAACTACGTGTTCTTGTGGGTGCCGTTGGAGGGGATTCTGCTCCCATCTGGACAAGCCCCTCCTCCCCCAGGTTGGTTATCTTGTGTCCAGATGAGGAAGAGGTGTCTGGCCCCCTCCTCCCTCTCACAGTGTCATTCCTCCCTTCTGGGTGCCAAAGCAGCAGCCCGGGTCACAGAAGGATCCTTCCCTTGGGGTCCCAGGCTGCTGGTGGCTGGCATGGGCGCCCCCTCCTCCTGGGATAGGGGAAAGGGTCTGCAGGCTGGGAAAGCGGTTCTTTGTCTAAATTAATTGCACCTCTGCCAGGAACTCAGGAGCCATCATCTGCACATACATTTCTGAAAGGCTTTTCAAAGAATTTAAACCCGCCATTTAAAATTCTCATTATGATGGGAAACGGTCCCTTTGGGGCCCAGCAGGGGTTTTTGGTGTGTTTTTGTTTTTGTTTTTGTTTTTTTGGCTTTACACTCCCTAGAGGTATGGGTTTCAATTTGAAGCTTTCCACTTGGAAACTGTGAAGGCGCTGAGCCTCACGTATACCTCTCTTCCCCCAGCTGGGCAAACTCACTCATTTCCAAATCATATGAGCTGAAGAAGACGTCCCTCGGACTTCCACCATGTAACGGTCTTTGCTTCTGGGACTGAATGCAACAGGTCAGTGGAATTATGTTTATTGGCCGGTCTCTCCGTTTGCCGAGTAACATTAGTACACTTGCTAACAAACTTCGTGTTGATCTACGTGAGTATGCACAGCCCCGAAGGGCCCCACGCCTCCCCCAAATCATGATCGCATGTTTCAGGAGAATCTCACTTTCAAATGATCTCGTTAGATATTGTTAGAAATTGCTAGCTCTACAGACTATGAATGTCAAAACTCAGAAAATTCTCAACTGCCAATTAGCACCACTGAGTCGCTCCCTAATTAATCAGTCACGACAGAGCCGCTGCAGGTGTCTTTCCTGTGAGGGTATCAGTGACACCCTCTGTATTCATTAAACTCGGCGGCCCGCCAGCCAGCGGGCTCCTTCAAGGTGACGGGAAGAGAGTGCACTGGGGACTTCCAAGCTGCGTCAAGCTGTGAACTCTTTGGACAGTTGATTAAGTTATTCCCAGCTCTGTCCTTACTTCCTGACAACTTCAGAACTTGCTCCCGGCCCAGAAAAGTCTAGCATTCCTCAGCCTCTGATGATACATTTCCCGAGTAAGCCAGCGAGTTTTGTTCTGCCTGCGTTTACTGTGTAGCCGCCGGGCGCCCAGCCCTGCAGGCAGGTAGAGGGAGAGCAGAGGGCCCTCCGTAAACCGGATGGATGTGCTCACTTGGGCAGCGGACACGGTGGGGACCTCAAGTCCTCAACAGGTGAGGCCAGTTTGGGGAGAGCCATCTCAACGACAGAAGCAGGAAAGCAATTTATCCTGGACCCAAATCGTCTAAGAAATGAAGCTAGTAAGGCAGAAATCCCTCTCAGGAAGGTCAAAGACTGTGTCTACAGACTTGAGAGCTTTGGAGAATATTAAAAACTCTTCCATGTACGGTGGGGCAGAACGTGCTCCAGGGAATGAGGGAGAGCTGCTCCGAGGGGGAGTCACTGAGCATCAACGAGGCAGCGTCACACGTGTACCCAGACAGGTCCCAGGACGCCAGCCCCCTGGGGGTCACCCACCACACTTGCAGCGTGGCCCCCGGCAAGAGCAAATCTCTTTGAACAGAAGGGAGCACTCTGCTCTTCTTCCTGACCTAGGCTCGGGCCGTCCCTCCAACCCTTACACCGAGATGCCGCTTTCCGATTTCTATTACATTTAGAGACTCTCTCTGTGTAAGGGAAGCCTACATCCTAGAGGAGGCTGATGTTTGGGACTCTGGGTAGGGCTTAATTTGTCTGTTTGGGGAAGAAAAAAACTGAGCAGATGGACTAATTGGTCATTGCTTCCCAGAAACCCAGATAATGAATGGACTGTCCCCCTCAGCAAGGCATTCGGCAGTCAGGCCCAGCAGCCCGTCCCCAGCTCCCACCAACACGGCAATTAGTGGTTCCAGCCCTGGAGCTCACCAGTTTGGGAGAGTTTAAAGTTCATTATGAGTTTAAATAAATCCATTCATTTAGGTTTACCTTAAACAGCTTTCTGTAATCACCTTAATTACATTTTTAAATGGGGTTGGGGAGAATAGCAATTAGAAAAATCTGCTCTTTCCAGGGGCATTTTGTCGCTGTGCTCCAGGGTCCCCCTCCCCCCGCCCCACACATTCCCCGTCATTTGGAGGTGACTCAGCCCCGGCCATGAATCACAACCTGCAGAGACGTGGGGACAAGAACCCCAGAGAGAGCCCTAGAAGGAATGGCCCCGGCTGGTAAAAGAGATGAGAATGTTTCCGCTTTGGCCTCCGGGGTAATGATATTTTTTGTCGTGCTTTACTTTCAGCGCTGGTCCCAGGAGTTCCGCTCTCCTTGGCTGGCGCTGCCTCCGTACCCACCGTGCCATAAAGGTTTGAAAATTGACTTGAAAGCTTCTATGAGGATTTCTAGTGACGGAGGAAGGCATTGGGCAGTCGCTCGGAACTCGGTCTACCTAAATGAAGCCACAGTCAATAACACTGCCGTGCGGTGGGTTTAGACATCTCATTCCATGGAATGCTGTCAGCAGGATTAGGAGTCAAATGTGAGCCCGTAAGACAGAAGCAGGTAAGGCTTTAAGCAGGCAGCGGAGGATTTCACGAGACAGGTAGGTGTCTGGTCCTGGGCATTGCATAAGTCATGTCACAAACTAGTTTCTAATTAAACCTGTAAATAAAACGTCGAACGTGGCCCACCCGCCATGCAGAGTGGAAATTTCCTGAGCTTCTGGCTTTGGAAGGTTTACTTTTGTTTCTCCCAGAGGGCTGACGGGAGATACTCTGGTCTCCTTCCCAATCAGAAGGAATGAAAGCCTGGGCAGTTCCTGGGGTGTCCTAGGGTACAGGCCCATCTCAGTGATGGGAATCACCATCTGGAAACAGAGGTCCTCTGGGTGAGCCCATCCCTCACATCCTTCACCTGCCCAGAAACCGAGTCAGCGAGCTCGGTGTCACTTACCCCTCAGGGTTAGCATGGGAATCTCACATTGTAGGACGAAGGAGCCTGGTTTTGTGTTTCTGTAGAAGAACGCGACATAGACTCCCCGATCCTTGCGGAGCGCTGCTCTAGGCATCAACCTGACGCCGCTGCCTTCCCAGGTGCCCACCTCTAGGAATGGCCACACCTGCCACGTCTCGGACCTCCTCAACATGTCCCCGTTGACCAAGGACAGCTTCAGCATTCCCGTTTGTGGGCCTCGCGCCCAGGCTCCGGGGGAAGCTATACTTCGGCGTCTACCAAGCTCAAAATGACTCGGCAAAACTTCAAAGCACAGGCTGTATTTCCGCCCCGAGCGCACATTGTACATCTGTTTCGTTAAAGAAAATAACCAAAACAGAGCATTCTGAGCACAAAAGATAAGAAAAAGTAAGAAGTTTCCCTGGTTCCCCTAAGATTAAAGTCAGACAGGCCTGCATATCCTAGAAATTCAAGTAAGGTCTTCAACTTTCTGAATTGTTCTTTGCCTACTGGCTCGTAACATTTTATGGAAGAAATGTACACATCCCGACGCTAAGTGTTTCTTCGCCAGAATGGAGCATTCTCCTTGTGAAGTCCCAGGAAGCCGTCCTCCCTTGGGCTGGAATACAGCTCTCCTGCTTTCCTTCAGAAAGACCAAAAGCCTTTTCATTTTGCATTGACACAGCCGTCTCTCATCTGTATCCAGAGTCTCTCCGTTTTGGACCCACCGGAGGGAGGGAGCCCTCTGGGCGGCCGTCATGCCACCCCAGATGGGGCGTGTTGATAACAGACCCGCACTGTTCACAGTCTGGAGGCTGGGACCCACAGTCGAGGCTCAGGCTGCGACCCTGCCTCCTGGTTCCTAGATGGTATCTTCAGGCTGTGTCCTCACAGGGCAGGAGGAGTGAGGGAGCTCCATGGGGACGCTTGCATGAGGGACCCACCTTCACGACCCAGTCACCTCCCAAAGGCCTCGCTCTTAACACCAGCGTCACACATCATACACTGACACTTACTATCCCACCTCTGCCTTGGAAGACGCTGGATGGGGGCCGAGGCCCTGCACCTCACTGGGGGCAGCATCGAACCAGAGAGGGGCGGTGGGTCTGGAAGCCCCTGAGCACCACGCCCTCCAGCGGGGAGCAGGCCACGGGGTAGACGTGCTGGACTGATGCTGGGGGGCTCATGGACAGGTCGGAAGGCAGGACCCTTCAGGAGGTCTGAGTGCATACAACAGCCAAGCAGCAGACAGCATGGGGTCCTGGGTGGCCTGGGCGGAGATGAGGCCCTGGAGGGGAGGGCCGGGAGCCTCTCCACGAGCACTACTGTGCAGTCGTCCACCTTCATCTTTACTCAGAGGTCTCTGTGAGGTGGGAGGGGGTGGCGCCCCCCACGGAGCCTGGGAGTGAGGCAGGAGGACCGGCGCTGGGTGCTCTCTGAAGGTCATGCAGAGGACACAGCATATGATCTTGCATTAGTCTGAAACTGTGCTACAGATCTGAAACGTCCATTGCCCTCCTCCTACACACCCCTTCCATGAATTCTGAGCAGAATTTATGCCCCAGCAGCGCTACTCTGGTCAGGTAGAAGGCGGGATACTGCACCAAAGAGACCAGGGAATTGCCTGGGACCAGCAGTCCTCGTGATTTAGAGTGATTATGCCTGGCTGTAATGAATGCATATTAGCCTTTCCTTCAGAGCCTACAGAACATTGAGTCATAAACAAATTACTCTGAGCCTATAATGCAGGAGAGAGAAATAGCAGCTAATTTAACCAGTGAATCAATGGTGAGACAGCACAACGTAGATCATGTAATTTGAAGCATAATGGAGAAAATGTAAGTAATAACAAGAAGCCCACATGCTTGTAAGGACAACCCCGTTCTGCAGGCTCTGGGATTCCCGGGGGGGATTCTACAAGGAAGCTCTGCTTTTCTCTGGACGATGGTAGGAAGACAGCGGTGGTGAAGATGGCCCCGACTCCAATAAGACGCCTTTCTGGCCAGTCCTCCCCGAAGACCATCAGGCTGTGCGTGCCAGCGAGGCCAAGGTGTCCCAGAAAGAGCATCAGCTATGGTAGTCAGCCAGCTCGTGTGAGAATCTCAGCTCCCTCGCTGTCGCCATGACACCTCAGACAAACTACCGGACCCTTCTCAGCGTATGTGTCTGAAGAATGGAGGTGCTGCCTATCCAGCAGAGCAGTTGTTTGTAAACTAGAAGCCCCATGTGAGAAGCAGAGTCTCCGGCTCTGAGTGGTGGCCCTGCCTCCCCTGGCAAATACCAAAGACTTGGCTTTGCCCCATCTGCATAATGGGTTGACACAGGACAAGTAACACAAGTCAACAGCTAGTAAGCACGTAGTAAGCCCATGATAAACCGACCAGCGCCTGTCCCTCCGCACAAACAGGACTCTGCATGGGTCTGGCCCAGTTCCCAGCTAATTCCCCACAGAACCCACAGTAAATGTCATTTTCTTCTTTCCCCAAAGTCCTGGATCTCAGCCCTGGGTGGGGGAAGGTGGGCTATGCTTTTTTGAGACAGTTTGCCTTCCTCCATTTGGATGTCTTGGGTCTTGTTTTACACCAATTGTTTGAACCTCCATTTCTGATAAACTTCACACCACTTGGGGGAGAATTCTGTTCCCCAGAATGCATCTTGGGGTGGACAAACCTTTCTAGGCGATATGGCGGGGAGGAGAAAGAACCCCGTTCCTAGAACCCCACCACGTGCCTGCATACAGTCACAGGACATGGTGCTTGACTTCAAGGCGTTGACCTCTACTGAAATGATGGAAGTTCCCTTCCACCCCATTACCACCTCAGAGGAGAAGCAACTACCATGTGACTAGCACCTCAACTCTTTTCTGGGGGTCAATATTCCACTTTTCCCGGGCCATATCAGTTCTAATACTTTGTGTCTGGACATTATCTTGAATTGCTTCCCTTGGTGAACCCATTTCTTCTGACTCAGAACCTGTTTCATCCTGCCTTGACTCATCACTTCCAATTTCAAAGGAGGAGGGGCGGCTGAAGCCCATTTCTGGCAATACGTAAATGCCCACATGCCAAAAATAGTTTGCATACTTCAGAAGGGCACGCAAAAACGTCCTGTCGCATTTACTAAACCTCTAAATCAAAATTTTATGACACAAGAGAGTTTGCTCAGACACCAGTCTAGTGATTTTTATGGTATTCATTTCTCTGGAAGGAAAGCAGGAGGTGAAATAGGAGTCGTCAGCCAAGCCATTTGGGAGGATAAACACAGAGACCCCAAATGGGAATGAGTATCGTTGAAAGATGTCCACACCAACCGAAAGCAATCACATAGAAAATAACAAAGCTTAGCCACTCTTGGTCAATGTCAACCATATCAAGATGGCGGACTTCAGAGGATCAAGTCCCCTGAGATCCCTGTCAGAACCCCTGTTTTATTGGGTTTAACAAGTATAGTTCTAGGTGCTGATACTTATAGGAGCCTGGAGGACAGCCTTGCTTGAGATGCAGAATGAAGCTTGGATGTGTTCTTTGTTCCTCACAGGAAATGAAGGATAATCACAGAAGTTTCTGTAGAAGTTAACTGTGGGTGACACATGCGTTAATTCTGAGCACCTGACACACTTCACCATGCAGGGTTTTTGAGTTAAGAAGGATGGATGTGTGCAGCCCAGACATTGGAACTGAACTCCCAGCTCCTCAGGGAAGGGGAGCCCTGGTACTCACTAGCCCAGACACCATTCAAGTGGTCCTATATCATGGGCATGTTGAGATGCTCAGGCCTGACTGCAAATCTAACAGAAATTGAGGAGGACAGGAAGATGTCTAGAGGGGCAGCATGGCACCAGGTTTCTGAATTTGAGTCTGGATGGTGTGGATTTCTCATCTCCAGAATTGTGTAGAGGTGTTGGAAAAATCACCTAAGCTCTCTAATTCAGCACCAGGAAATGAGTCAGTGGGTGCAACCAGATTGCGTGCTGATGGTCATCACCGGGCTCATGCTGGCTCATCTGCTGCTGGAACAAGGGTTCTGGACCAGGTCCTTCCTCTTGCCCCAAGGCTCTTCTGGAACACAGGTACCATCTTACATCCTTGACGCTCTGCCTCTCATGACTTTCCTGAATGTGAGATATGGTTGTTCATACCCATGACAGATTTCTCCACAGCCTTGACCCAGTCTGATGCCAGTTGGTTGGTTGGTTGGTTGGTTGGTTGGTTGGTAGAAAGAAAGAAAGAAAGAAAGAAAGAAAGAAAGAAAGAAAGAAAGAAAGAAAGAAAGAAAGAGGAGTTGTAAGTGAAAAGTTTTCCCAGTCTCTGTGAAGGTCTGGGGCACAAGGACTGGAGAGGTTGCTTGCACATCCAGTGTATTCCAACTTAGTAACAGCAGTGCTAGAGACTGAATGTTTGCATCCCCTCAGGTTTCACATGTTGAAATACTACCCCTCAAGGTGATGGTATTGGGAGGAGGGGCAGTTTGGAAGGTCATTAGGGACCAGTGCCCTTACAAATGAGGCACCTGAGAGGTCCCACCCCTCCCTCTGGTGAGGACCCACCCAATGAGAAGATGGCACCGCTGCTGATGAACCAGGAAACTGGCCTCTCCAGATACCAAGTATGTGTGTTCAGGACTGTGGGAAATAATCTGTGGTCTGCACGCGGCCCAGTCTCTGGGGATATTGTTGGAGCCGGCCAAGGAGACCAAGACACATGTCCAACATTATGGAGCCTGCTACAACGGGGGCTCTGGAGGGCCTCTGCCCACATCATCTCTGTTAATTGCTCATGACAACTCGCAGGTAGGAGTTACTCTTCTCCCCACTGTGGACTCAGACAGCGAAGGCCCCGGGGGCTGCGTCTCAGGCCACAGATGGTAATCGCTCCTTTGACTCAGAACATTGCTGCCACCTTTCCTTATCATCGAAGGAGGAGAATCTGCTCACATCAGACCTGACATCTGAGGCTTCAACGCTTCTCAAGAGAAAAGAGGGAGCGTGGCTTCTCCAGGAGATAATCCCTTGTAACTGGTAGTGGGGCCAGACCTCGCATGGTAACGGGAGGAAACCATGAAGCCCACAAGGATGCCGGCTTGCTCCCTGCTCCAGAGTGCCTCCTCATTCTGCTTCCTCCTCAAAGCCATTATTTCATTCCTCACTCAACAAACAGTTCCGAGCTCTGTTTAGCGGGGATTCTCCAGAGAGAAAGAACCCAGAGGAAATGTATAATATAGAGAGATGAGTTGTAAGGAGTTGGTTCATGCGATCATGGAGACTGACAGGCCCAAAGTCTTCCATGTGGGTCAGCAGGCTGCAGACCCAGGAAAAACTGATGATGGGGTCCAAGGCCAAACGTTGTCTGCTGCAGAATTCACTCTTGCCTGGGAGAGGCTAGTCTTCTTCTCTAGGAAGACCTTCCACTGATTGGATGAGTACCAGCCCATGTCAGCAAGAGCAATCTTCTTTAATTAAAATGTCAGTCTCATCCAAATAACCCTCATAGGAACACCCAGAATAATGTGTGACCACGTCCCTGGGCCCCACGACCCCGCCACACTGACACATTAAATGGTCCAACACAGGTTCCTATTCTAGGTCAGAAACAACTCATTCCACTGTGGCAGTGATGGCCAATTAATAATAAACATAATAAAGTACATACAATGCAGTAGGCTGGGCAGGGAGAGATGCTGAGCAGGACAGAACCCGTGAACTGGGGATCAGCAGTGGGTCAGTGGGAAGGAGTGATTGGGATGGTCAGGCTCAGTCTCCTCAAGAGGATCCACAAGCCCAGATTGGAGAGGCCAGCTGCATGAACAGGTGGACACTTGGCAGAAAGGACTCTGGGCAAGGGGAGGCCAGGGGGGTGCCGGGAGGGCGATGCACGCTCAACACGTGCAAAGGACAGTCCTCCTCCAGGGGAGATGTTGCCTGCAGCCCCCTGGGGCCCTGCAGGTACAAGGTGCAGGGCATGTGATAGTCCCAGGGCCGTGACGGTGACTTTCGTAGGTCATCTTAGAGCTGCCGTGGATTTCGGTGCCTCCCATATGATTTCTTCTATTGTATGAGGAGCTGTTATCCCTTCCTTTTAGGGATCCCACTTGAACCGCGTGTCCTCTGCCCTTCCTCTTTCATGTTTCTGGACCGGCCTGAACAAAGGGCACCTCGAGGACAGGGTGGTGGAGAGAGCCATCTTTTGACCACATCAGAGTCTGCATGTCTGCCCCCAGTTTGGGAGACCAAGATGCCTGTTAGAGTGGCTTGCGTCCATCTACAAGTCTCTGCATTTTGCTTTTGGTGTTTTCCATTCTCGTTTCTTACTGATTTTGCTTTAGGATGATGAAATAGGACCGCTCTGGACATGTGAAATAGATGTACACTAACACGACCCTGGTGTCCTCTGTTGTCTCCATGCAGAGGGGGCCGAGCTGGCTCGGGGCCGCCGGATGAGGATTGCTTCCCACTCGGCTGCCAACCCTCCCCTTCCTCCAGTTGCCAACCAGCATTTTCTCAGATTATGTTTTCATTCCCCGCTGACTTGGAGGAAGCGTAATTCTGTGTCTGTAACACAGATGGGAAAGATAGCCTTGGGCAGCACTGTGTCTTTGGGGGTTGTAGGGCCAAGATAATATTTCCCTTGTCTTGTCTTATCTTCTTGCAAGAGGCTCAGGAGTCTGGATCACAGAAATCCAGATGTGCATGTGGAAGGTTTCTCCTGCCCTCAAGGATTAGAGAACCAAGCCCCAGTCAGGCTGGCACTCACCTGAGGCCCCATGGATGAGAATCAGCAGGACTGGGCCCCCCGCTGGTAGGGGGTCACCCCATGCTGAGCGGCTGGACTTGGGGTACAGAGGAGGCAGTCACCCAGGGACAAAAGGCAAAAAGTGAATGCCTGTCATGTTGATCTGTCCAATCCAAGGTATGTGGGTCACAGTAAAAAGACGAAAAGAATTGATAATAATAAATGGTAGTAATTAATACTTTCAGCTTCTTGACAACCATATTGGCCCCTGTCATTTCCTGGAGGTTTGTTTTCTTGCAGGCATTGCATTAGGCAGTTTGTGTAAGCCCGCGTCCCAAACCCCCATCATGCTGCATCTCAGACGAGGGAACCGTGGCTCAGAGAAGTCCCAGACCTAACAGCCTCCATGGTAAAAGGCTGGAGCACATGTTAGGGTGAGGAGGGTTCTCATCCTGGACAAGGAAGCTGTGGAAACAATGCCCATCTCAAGGGTTTCTCTGTGTGGTCCCTGAATGGTTGGCGTTTCAGTGAAGGAATCAGAGTCAAGGAGGTAAAAGGAGACCCAGCAGCCCTCCTGGGACAATGACTGAGGACATTCAAGAAAGAAACATTGCTCATGGGACACTTGCCTCCAGAAGGTGTCAGCTCTGGGACCTCCAAGCTCCCACTTGGCCCCTTTGCTTCATTCCTCCAGGATGTGGCCACTGAGCACCACTCTCAAATCACTTAGATGTACAGGAGGAGCTCCTGGCTGCCTTTTATTTATTTCTGAACTCCTGATCAGCTAGTAATAAAATGGTAGCATGGGTTTGGAAAATGTGCCTTCAAAGGCATTCACATGCTTCCAGGTTGGCTCAGTGGTCCCCTTAACATCATGAGAGATGGGTGGAGGGCCTGGCCCTTGGCCAGCTGTCCTCTGGCTGCCACTACCAGTCCTGGGACAAAGGGGCTCACACTTCGATCTTTCCATTTGAGAAACACCAAAAATCTACTCTCAAAGCTCAGAGTTCCACATGGATCATTGGTGTCCACTCAGGTGCCCGGTGTCACCTTCAGAAGCTTGTGAGTGTAGGGAGGGAAGTGTGTGTGTGTGTGTGTGTGTGTGTGTGTGTGTGTGTGTGTGAGAGAGAGAGAGAAAGAGAGAGAGAGACAGAGACAGAGACAGAGACAGATACAGTGACAAAGAGAGATTGATTGGGAGTCACTCTCATGACTGGCAAATGTCTGGAATAGAGTTTCTTGATGCTTCATTTTTGTCTGACTTTTCAAAAAGATTAGTGTGTATGTGCCCATGTATTACTATTGATCTCTGCTCATTCCTTTGGGTAAACAACTGCTCGAACACAGCACCACTTGATTACCTTAATTCAGAAATTGAAGGAGAAGAAAATTGCCTGTTTTCATCTTCATTTGATAGCTGTGGAAACTCCTGGATCAAACAGGTGAGGTCAGCGGGGGACACAGGTGGCTTCAGCTGTAATAAAGGCATATTCATGAACCCCATTCCTTGCAAGGCTTTTGTGGATGCTCAGTTTCGGGGACCAGAGGCTACATCATACCAGGCTGGGAAGTGGCTGAATTCCGTGGCTCCAGCCTGTGGCTTCTTTTTCATCAGAGCTTCATGGTCTTCGGACCACAGAGAAGAAGGCTGCTGCTGTCCTTGACCACATGAGGAGGCAAGTGATCTCTCCAGATGCCCTCCAGGTCCTGTCAGGAGGCATATGGCTTTTCCTCGTCTCCCAGTTTCTTAGTCTTCCTGCTTCTAGGAGCAAGACTTGCAAAGCACTTGGACCTGCTGTCAGAGAGGCAGTTGAGGAGCATGGAAGGCAAGGCTGGTGCGTAGGTCTGTGTTCCCTCCCAGAAGCCTGAGTTTGGCAGTCCTGGGGACTCTGTTGTCAGACTGGGGAGCATGGGGAGCCCAATGCCGTGCCTAATGCATGGTGTTGACTGCAGTGTTTATTCCTGTAATTATTCATTTATTTAGCCTCTGTGATTGAGAATTAAGTGCTTTGGCAGGGTCTGTCCTGCTGATGGGTGGTGATTAGGGTTACAGGGACAGGTGATTAAAACTCATGTTTGCTCTGGGGTTTCTGGGAAGGACAACACATTATTTGTGCTCCATGACAGACTGTTCCCAGGGGCACAAGCTTTGGGCTAACCCAGGGCTCCCCTCTAATTTTTTTCTGGAAAATTTTTGCTTTAATTGGTTTCCTCTGATGGTCTGGGGGACCAGAGGCTACATCATACCGGTAGCCAAGGATCTCAATTTCCCATGAGACTCAGTGCAGAGACCTCTCCAACTCACTTCTTCCAACCAAGCAGCAGTCAATGATCTTAGCAGTGCCCTCCTAGATCCTCTCTGAAGACAGTTTGTCCCTCCTGCAGGACTGTGGTTAGCTAGTGCCTCTTCTGGGCAGATCCCTGGGTTGAGATGAGCACCATATCCATCCCGCAGCCAGGATTCCCAGAGCCCAGAACCTTACCCTACCAGTGAAAGTTTTCTTGGGCAGATGGTTGGATTGATGGATGGACAAACAGATCTCAAAGGGGAATGATATCAGGCACACATGAAAGGCCAGCAGGTGACTGTGGGAGGTTCCTAACTTGATGCGTCCCAGGCATGTCTGGTCAGAGTTCTTTAACCCAAGAGATCTATAGAACATTTGTTGGGCATCAGGGGTGCCAACCTTGAACCAGGTTTTCTCTTGCCCTTGGGTCACAGAACTAGTAGAAGGACTACCTGTCAAATAACCCCAGATAGCCCGGAAACCGTTTGCTCTTCAGAGTTAGTATGTGGCCTCTGGAAGAATTACACTGACACACATCCATGACCCCCATCCCAGTTCTAACTGCTATAATGTCCCCTCCCATGCAGTCAGCAGAAACACAGCCCCTAAACATGCCTACACCCTAATCATTGAACCTGTGAATATCCCATGCTATGTGACAAAAGGGGCTTTGCAGGCGGAACTAAGGTCATGGATTTTAAGATATGGACACCCTCCTGGTTTATCTGAGTGGACTCAGTGTAATCTCACAGACCCGTGAAGAGGAGGAGAGAGGAGGGTCACTGGGAGAGAATCAGACCATGAGAAGGACTTCATCCTTGGTGTTGGCTTCAAAAGTGGAGTTGGGGGCATCTTAGCTTGCACAGGCCAGACAACTGGTGTCCATGGACATTTACTCTCACCATTCTGGAGGCTTGGAGTCCCAGGTCGAGGTCCTGAAGAGGCAGTTCCTAGTGGGTGAGAGCCTGCTTTCTGGCTTGCACATGACCACCTTCTTACTATGCCCTCATAAGACAGAGAGACAGAGCTCTCTGGTGATTCTTCTTGTAAAGACACTAATCCTATCAGGTTGGGACCCCACCCTTAGGACTTCATTTAACCTTTATCACTTCCTTAGAGGCACCAACTCTAAATAGAGCCACATTGGAAGTTAGCGCTTCAATATTAATTTGGGAGGGACACAATTCAGTCCACAATAGAGGCCAAGAGTTAAGGAATGTGTGGACTTCCAAAGCTGACAATAAGCAGGGAAAACAAGACCTCAGTCCTAGGACACAGGAATCAAACCCACTCACCACCTCCTAGAGCCTCCATAAATGAAGCCACTCCTGTTACCTTCTTGGTTTAGCCCAGTGCGACCCATGTCAGATTTGTGACCCACAGGACTGCAAGACAATAAATTCTTATTGTTTAACTGTGTGCTAACTGATTATAGCAGCAATAGAAGACTAATGCACCCAGGATGCAAGCATCCATATCTGACCCTCTTCTCTCCAAAGTAAGTTCATCACTCACTGAACTCAGCATTCCAGCTCCTCGACAGCCTTCCAGGGCCCAGCTACATCCCAGGGCCAAAACACAAACCTCTTTATTCTCCACACAATTCCTTTGCCTACAATCAAATTAGGCTGCTTTTTTTATGCTTCTAAAATCCACTTGTCCATCCATCTGCCCCCTCACCCACCCACCCACTCAATTTTCCACCCATCTATGCATTTATCCAACCATCCGTCCATCCATCCATCCATCCATCCATCCATCCATCCATCCATCCATCCATCCACCTATCCACACTCCCACCTACCTATCCATCTATCCGTCCATCCATCCATCCATCCATTTATCAACATCCACCTATCTACCCACCCATCCATCCACCCATCCACCCACCTATATATACATCTATTCATTAATCCATTCATCCACTTACCCACCTAATCATCCACCTATCCATCCATCCACCCACCCACCTACATATCCATCTATCCATTCATCTATTCATCCACTTATCCACCTAACCACCCACCTACCCATCTACCCATCCATTCATCCACTCATCCATCTCTCCACACATCTATCCATCCATTCATCTATCTATCCACCTATCCATCCACCCACCCATCTACCCACCCACCCAACCACCCACCCATTGATCCATCCACCCATCCAGCAAGTTAGTCAGCCACTCCTGTGTTCCAGGGACCATTCTAGATAGCAGGGATGCAGTCATGAATCAAATTCTGCCTCTTGGTAGGAAACACTGAGAGGAAAATAAGAGTAATTTGGTGATTTTTCTGGTGTGATGAGTTGGGGGAGAAGACTGGGGGAGACAGCAGGGTGGGGAACTCCCTGCAAGGCTATAGTTGGTGAAGCCTCTGCAGGACACCATCTGAGCAGAGGAAGTGAGGAAGCCAGACATGTAGATACCTGGGGACTTGACAACCATTTATTGAGGTCCTGCTCTCTGCCAGGTTCTGCCTTCAGCACTGGGAACAGAACCAAGGCTGGCTCTTGTGCAATTTACATAGCAGGGAATTCTCTCTTTCTCTCTCTCTCTCTCTCTCTCTCTCTCTCTCTCTCTCTCTCCTTGTCTCCCCACCCCCCACCATGTTCCCAGGAGTGGAGGAAAGAAAGAAGGGTGGTCACAGGTTTGCAATGGGCCCAGTGACACCTTCTAATGCAGGAAGAAAGCAGATATAATCTTCCTTATCATGCGGCCTGGCTGCCCTTGCCCAAGGTTCCTTTCCAAGAACAAAGAGGAGTCCTCAGTAAGTGGTCATTTCTGAATGATGGACAGTAGGGAACAGGGGTTGATGTCAATGTACTGCCTTTGGGAACAGCACAGAAACCCAGAATTTTAGAAAGAAAGAGGCACTGTACTGGGGCAGGTAGTATTCCCCCCTCTCCAAATATCTGGCCACATCCGGATCCTGAAAGCTGCAAATGTGACCTTATTTGGAAGAAGAGACTTTGCAGGTACTAGACATGTTGAGGTGAGATCATCCTGGGTTCTGTGGGTGGGCCCTTAATCCAATAACAAGTGGCCTTCTAAGAGAGACACATAATATAAACAGAGAAGGAAAGGGAAAGTATTGTGAAGACAGAAACAGAGCCTGGAATGACACGGTTGTAAACCAGTGACAGCCTGGAACATCAGAAGCTGGAAGAGTTGAGGAACAGATTCTTCCTTAGAGCTTCTTTGGGGGGATGTCGTGGTCCTGCCCACACTGTAATTTTGTATTTCTTGCCTCCAGAATTCAGACAGAATAAAGTGGGATGTTTGAAATGTGGGACGTCGTTAGAGCAACTTCACGAAACTAATAGAGTCCCAGATCATAAACTTGTGGCATTAGAATTATTGTTGGGCAGCTTTGAAATGCATGTTTCTGGGCCCCATTGTTAAGCTAGTGATTTAGTGATTCTGTGATTTCTAAAAGCTCCCCTAGTGATTCTTAAGTAGCCAGCCCATGGACCTGAGTTTGAGAACCACTGTTCTCCTTATTGTACGAATGGGAAAACAGAATCCCATCCTGGTCCCCCACACATTAGAAGACCAGAGTCCTGGTCCCAGATCTTCCACAAGCTCCTTATTTGGGGCTCTTTGATGCATGGCTAGTAAATAGCCCAACAGTGTGGTTTAGGAGTTGGAAGGCCCACCTCCTACTTCACCATCTTCTGCTTCATCTGGGTACCAGGCTCAAAGCTGGGTCCAAGCATCTTGAAGTGGAGGTACCAATATCCTTACCTTCAAGGATGATGAACCTTGCTGATCTCCATGGTTTTCACTCCTCATCCAAGCCCCCTGCCATCTTGGACAATCTCAAATGGGTAACAACTTCTCCCTTGCTTTATCTTGCATGCTTTCCTCCCTAGCTGAGATTAGCCTGAATGGTTCATGACACACTGTAATTGTATTCCCAGGTAGATTTGGGGAGAAGAGCACCATCAGCTCCATTCCATTCATTAGAATAATGAATACACCCACGAAATCCTAAGAACAGTAAGGACAACCTCATGCAACTCAAGTGTCTGTCCTTTGCTCCTCCTCTATCCTCAGGTAGATGGAAGACCTCAGCCCTCTGGACAGGGTCAGACAGGAAGCCCTAAGAAGCAGCTTTGCCATTAGTAGTATGATCACTATGTCAATATTACTACTACCATTTAGTTAAACTAAATCTACTCTTCAACTATATTTGTAAGAAATCAATATATAGCACATGTATCTCTTTGTCCTGTCTTACTCTTTTCTATTTGGTACATTTTAATGGTTCTGTATAATTCAGAAAGGAAATGGAAAATGAAAGCTGCCAGGATTAATTTGTCACAGATCAATTTTCTTGTATTTGGGACAATCACTAATATGTCAGAGCCCACCCATTCCTGTGCTCCAAGGTTGTCATAATGGACTTTGGTCGATATGGCTTTTGATGGTAAAATGCACACTCTGTGACCTTCTTGTGGTCCCTCCTGTCAGCCTGTCTGTGCCGAAGACAGTAACTGGTTGTGATGAGCTATTTTATGTTGTGACACACATTCTTTAATCTGAAATATGTTCGCTGCTCTGCGAATCCCACTGCAAAATGAAAGTCACTTTTCCTCATTGATCAACAGGTGCCGTCACTGATGGTCACTGTGCTGGGAGCAGATATGGAGGTGAAAGACTCACAGTCTTACCACATTCTTTGTGGGGTCAACAGGAATCCAGCAGTTCCCAGAGTGGGGAGAGTTGTGCTAGGGCTATGCAGCTGGGCTTTTGGGGACACAAAGAAGGAGCCCTACCACCAAAGGGGAATAAGTTCAGGGAGGGTTTTTCAGAGGTCTGTGGTTCCATTAGGAAGGATGACATACCTCGGTCAGCAAAGGAGAGGGAGAGAGCTGGCAGGGAGCTTGAAAGCATAATTGGCTCCATGGTTCCACATTCCGAAATTCCAGCCCCACAATTAAATAGAATTTCATCCTGGTTCCCAGCACATTAGGAAACCAGAGTCTTGATCCCAGCTGTGTCACAAGCTCCTTATTTGGGGCTCTTTGATGCATGGCTAGTAAATAGCCCAACAGTGTGGTTTAGGAGTTGGAAGGCCCACCTCCTACTTCACCATCTTCTGCTTCATCTTGAGCTTGAGGTACCAAGCTCAAAGCGGGGTCCAAGCATCTTGAAGTGGAGGTACCAACATCCTTACCTTCAAGGATGATGAACCTTGCTGATCTCCATATTTTTCACTCCTCATCCAAGCCCCCTGCCATCTTGGACAATCTCAAATGGGTAACAACTTCTCCCTTGCTTTATCTTGCATGCTTTCCTCCCTAGCTGAGATAAGCCTGAATGGTTCATGTCACACTGTAATTGTATTCCCAAGTAGATTTGGGGAGAAGAGCACCATCAGCTCCATTCCATTCATTAGAATAATGAATACACCCACAAAATCCTAAGAACAGAAAGGACAGCCTCATGCAACTCAAGTGTCTGTCCCTTGGTCTTCCTCTCCCTTCAGGTAGAAGAAAGACCTCAGCCCCCTGGACAGGGTCATTTCTGGGGCTCTAAAAAGCCCCTATTATGATTCCTATTATTTCTAAACCTCATGTGAAAGTGAAGATGGTAATGGTATCCTCTTAAGAGAGTTGTGATGAGGTTTAACTGTGATGATCCATGTAAAGCTTAATGTCTGGTGCGTGTATGGGAGACTCTCCATGGAAACTGGCTGCTGGCCTCATGGTCACAGACACTGTCACCATCATTGTCACTGCCTTCACTGTCCACAGACCCATAGTTCCCCAAACAGCCTGGCAGCTCCAGTGACCTCATGCATGGGGCCCTGCCCTGCCCTCTGTCAGGTGAAGGAGACTGTTACCTGGGAGATGTCCCTCCTTTGCCCAGATGATGCCATTTACCCAAGAACATTATGCACGTACATTCAACAGAAAAAGAGTTGCAGTGACTTCCTCCACTACAGGACTGATTTTTGTAAGAGTTTTGTGTGTGCACGAGAAGAGTGTTCACTCACTTCCTGGGCACAGGTCTCCACACATGCTCCACATATCACACTCGCCAAGGACATTATTTAATTCTTCTGTGCTTTCAGAAATTTTGCTTGCTTCTTTATAACTAGGTAGGGAATTAGGATGTCTTCCAGTAGGGTAGATTTATCCATTAATCCCATCAGGCATTGCTTTATATATTTTGAAGCAATTTTATTGAATGAATATGAATTGGAATTGTTGTATCTTACTGGAAAATTGAACAATATATCTGACTGTGGTGACTTAGTTAATGTTTTTTTGTATACTATATACTACTTTTTGTCACTTCATATAGTGACCCTACAGTCTATCAGTTGTTAATCACATAGCCTAACTTTTTCCATCCCTTTATATCCAATTATATATATTCTCAGTTTTTAGATGAGTTTGTTATCGATAGCATAAGGTTGAATTTCTTTTTTTAAATTAGATCTCACAATCTATGTCTTAAATTGATAAATTTAGTCTGCTTACATTTGTTGTGATTACAGAGATACATTTGTTTCTACCATCTGACTTTTTGCTGTTTATCCAGCTTTACTATATTACCCTTCTTTCTTGCCCCTTATTTCATTTGAGTGTTTTTTCCCCCCATCTGTGTGACTCTGGGCTAGTCATGCAACCTCTCAGTACCTCCCTCTGTGAAAGTAAGGTTAGTAATGGCAACTTACACCAAAGGAAACTGTGAGGGTTAAATGAGTTACTATGTGTAGAATTTTAAAGCAGCATCTGACGTAACATGCATATCGCTTCTTATTCCCTTGTTGCCCTTCTGGCTTAGAATTTCTATTTTCTTCATGATTTTTCCTTGGGAATTCACCATGGATATTTAACAAAGTCTAAGGGAATATCACAACTCCCTTCCAACCAGTGCAAGAACCTTGAAATCATGCTTTTCCTGACTTTAATGTTTCTGTCCAAAATCTTAGGTTTGCCTTTTTCAAACTCCCATGAACTAGATATGTTATTATTTTATGGAAATGTTTTTTTCCTATTAAAAATGGTTAATCACCAACTCTGTGCTGGACACTGTTCTGGGCTCTGGGGTAACAGACAATGCTGTTTAGATTTACACATTTCTACTTACATCATTCCTTCTTGAATTCATGCCTCCTTTCTGGAAAATGTCTTTCTCCTTACACTGCATCTTTGATTACTTCCCAGATTAGGTAGGAGGTAGTGCATTCACCTCACTTTTATCAAACATGTCTTTATTTTGCCCTTATCTCTGAAAGATAATTTTGCTCCATCCACAGTTCTAGTCTGACATTTATTTTCTCTCCAGACGTTGAAGATATTCTACTTTCTGTTGCCATTTTGGTATGTTTTGGTACATTTCTGCCAAACTAATCATCACCTCCTTGTAGATGGTCTTTCTCCTTCGTGTTCTGCATTTAGTACAGTGTGCCAAAGGGGTAGATTTCTTTTCATTTATTCTACTTAGGTATAGTGTCTTTTATCACTCCTGTAAAATTATTGATCATTATGTCTTAATATATTGTCTCTGCTAATATTTTGGCCATTTCTCCTTGTGAGACTCCAAATACATTTATATTAAAACCCCTCACTCTGTTGTCCATATCTTTTGATCTTTCTTATTTTTTCCCTCAATTCTCCATGGTATGTTATGGATGATGGCTTGAGATCAATCTTCCCATTCATCAATTCTTTCCTTAGCTGTGTCCAATCTGTTTGTTTTTAAGATTTATTTATTAATTTGAGAGTATGTGAGTAGGGGGAGCTTAGAAGGAGAGAGAGAGAGAGAGAAAGAGATTCTCTAGCAGACTCCCCAATGAGAGCAGAGTCCAACAAGGGCCTCAATCTCATGACCCCGAGATCCTAACCTGAGCTGAAATCAAGAGTCAGATGCTCAACTGACTGAGCCACTCAGGCACCCCTACAATCTGCTTTTATATCATAGCTCCTAAAGTTTTCATTTCCACAATTACCATTTTTCCTTCAAAAAGTTCTATCTTGTTCTGTACTCCTTCTATCTCTTGTTGCTTCCTCATCTTATAATCCCATTTTATTTTTCCTTAAATGCTTCTCATACTACTACCATACTACTACTTGTTGTTCTTATTGTAATAATTCTAGCATTTCATTTCTTCGGAGAGTGAATCTGAAACTGTTTGTTTCTATTGACGCTCACTCAATGCCCATTTGTTCTGGGAATTGCTGACCATGGACTCACACAGGTGGACTTTAACTGTAGATGCCCAAAGGGAGACTATTTTCCTCAAAAGAGGTTTTTCATTCACTTCAGGAAGCCACCTCTCAGAGTGATTCCAACCCTTTCCACATTCCCAGACTTAACCTGGAATCTCAGTGTTAGTCTTTCTCCTGCTGCTGACCCCACTGCCGGGATACTTTATGTGCTGTGGCCCATGGCTCAGGGATTTTGTTTTCATTGCTGGTGTTGTTTTCCCTCTTACAGGCTTCTCAAGTTTTCCATGCAAGCCCAGCAAGGCAATAAAAATTATGTTTCATGCAACAGTGAATTGTTTCATGGCAGGAAGCCTCCCCAAGGTATCTCTCCATTTCTCATTGTCGTCACCTGTGATTGAACAGTAAAGGAAAATGTAATCATGAGTGTGATGTCATTGACAAAAAACGGTAATGAATCACTTTCCAGATGATTCCAAATGAGGCTTTGCTCCATTTCTCTCTGCTTATGCCGTCTTTCTTAACAGCTATTAAACATTATCATGGTTTAAAAGTGGTTCTATGGGGTTGCGGTATCCATTAGAACACAAATTGCAGATGGAGAGGCATTGTCTCAAACTTACCCACCCAGGGTTCCCCATCGTATACCATGGTCCCTGGCACATAGTAGATTCTCATTAATATTTGTTCACCTATTGAGTAGAGACTAGGTGACTTTCCAAGCCTGTTAAGAAGTGAATTTGGAATCCCCATGTGCCATCACACACACATAAAATACTAGTACTGGGGGGATTGGATATAATTTCAATGCATATGTCATTGTACAATGGCTTTCTTGTCAGGCTGTGCATACCTCCAGGAGAGAAGCTGCCCTATAACTGTATCATGTGATCATTCCTGGGCCTGTCTCAATGGGAAAGCTTCCCCCAAAGTGTTGATACAAGTCACCACTTACTTTTCAGGAGTGTGGGCTGGAGCAGTGGCTCTCACACCAGACCTTGCACAAGGAGCACCTTGTTAAGAAGTCTTGTTAAGACACAAATTGCTGGCCCCACTGTCAGAGCTCCTGATTCGGCTAGTCTGGAGTGGGGTCCCAGAATTTGCGTATCTAACAAGGTCTTTGACGCTGCTGGCCGGCGGCTGCACGCAGTGGCTTCAGCGGTTTTCTTGAACAGCCATCTGCATGGATCATCTCAGTCTTTTCTCATTTGGAGGTGTCTCCAGTTTGAATCTGAGACGCTCAAGAGGAATACCAATGCTCACTGCATTTCTCTATATTTTCTGTAATGGAGCATACTAACTTTATAATTAAACATATCCAGAGGAACTCATATGCCTACCCCCAGCACCAGGTCCTCCCAACCCATCCTAAAACTCCCTCCATGGTTTTGGGCTTACTGAAAATTCACTTGGGAGCAATGTGCCAAAGGAGGCACAGGGGAAGCAAGTTCTCTGATGCAAATGTGTAATCATCAGTTGGTTCAACAGCACATCTTTTATCTCGTCCCTTCTGGAAGGATGACACCTCTTGCCTCGTTTCATTGAGGAGATTGATGGTCTAGTGTGGGGATACAGACAAAGGCTCCCAGTGTTCCCTTTCATCCGCTCCTCATCCCAGAGTGCAACCCTTGGCAATAAATGCAGTGTAAAAGATGGGGGTGTCAGTGTAATTAGTTCTCAGCAGCAAGATTGCTGGTGATTTATAGACAAGGGTCCCTGCGCCCCTTTGTTCTCAATCTAAAATCAATAGCAAAATGAGAAAAGCTCACTGGACATTCATGGATAAACCAGGTTAGTTGTCTTATGGACAGAGTATAACATATCAATTCAATATTATCAACATCCCCCAAAAGAGAGATATTTAAAAACCCTTCCCTGTTTTTCTTTGACCAGGTATTACATCTGAGCCCTGACACTTTACAACGGTGCTCAGAAACTCCATCTCTCCTCTCCTCTTCCTGCCCCTCCACCTCCCTTTCCTCCTTTCCTCCAATTAAAAGCACGCCTCTGTAGAACACCCCTCCCCCTTGGGCACAACCCAGGTGTGAAGGTGTTCCACAGCACTGGGTTCCTTGGAGCCAGAATCCACTTGGGTCTTCTGTCCATGCAATGCAGCTGAGGCCCCCCTGTGCCCTGGCTGAGATGAAGAATGTGCTAGAACATAAATCCAGGCTGAAGCCACAGACAGGAATCTGAGCCAGCAGAGTTCTTCCCACGGCAGGGATGCTCGGGACAGTCACGACTGGGTCCAGAGCTCACCTGAGTTCTGTAGTGACCCAGGAGCAAACCAAACTCTTGTAACTGATAACGCAGGTGTTGGGGCATGTGCTTTAGGGGTGCGGAGACAATGAGCCTCCTAATTCTCAACCCCCAAATGAAACTTCTCTACCCATGTCTGGGGCATCATAGGCACAAAGAACAGGGACACAGAAGCAGCAAGATGAAGACAGCACTAAGCCATCTGAGTTGCTTCCTTTTTCCAGATTCATCAATAATTCTTGCTGAGGAGGTAGAGGGAGACCGTAAGTGTTACAGCCGTTAATATCTTTTCCCACGGGGAGGGAAACTCCTAGGTGGAGGTTCCGCCTAATCTACCATAGGAAAGGGGTTCCCAAGCAACCGCTGGTATGGACTCAGGAAACTCTGAGGAAGAGGGTCCCTCGTGCCTCATGTGGGTGGTCATGGCTGGGGGATGGGGAGCACACTGAGTGATGGTTGAGGGGTAAGGAGGGAGCTGGAGCTGAGGCATTCTGCTTCGTGTCCAGCCCACCACTCACATCCTTCTCTCAGACATCCTCTGTGGTGTCATCCCTTCTGCCAGAGGGTGCTGTGTAACATGTCACAAAGAAATTCTCTTGCCCAGGAAAAAGAAGGATGGAGTCAGAAGTGTGGGGGGAGGGTTGGGG